>JAGFPH010004197.1:105218-125873 GCA_018207615.1 Philaenus spumarius
CCCCCCCCCCCCCCCCCCCCCGGTAGTCTCGATTTTACGGTTTACCCCTTCCTCCCCCTTCACCCCTCATTGTAGTCGTGAAGTAAATCGTCAAAGACGTAGACTTCTTTTTTCCATTAGCAGTTATTAATAATTCATTTCATTAAATAAGTATATTTCTCTCTTTCTTTCGAGCAATGAAATGCAAAAATGAAAAGTCGTTTTCCTTGTTTGGCTGGCGTTTTGATATGACTGTAATTGTTGTAAATTCAAAAGGTTTTGTTCCCAGTATTTCCTACGTTAAAACGTAGTTGACCCTTATGATTTGGCCAAACATTATACTCTATGGAAAACAAATAATAATTCGACCACGCAGCTGAACCGCCGACGTGAGTTGAGCAAATTTCCAAAATTTAGTTGATAGGCCTATGTTTTAGGGTTTCAACCAACAATTTGGGAAATACGTCTATTCACGACGGTGCTGAATAGCTGCAAAATGGTTCGCACGCCATTACGAATATTGGGAGTATCTTTAATACACAACGCATTGAGTGCTTCGCACGCCAACCCCACGGTAGATTCCGCCACATGGCTTTAAACCGGGTACTTCTATGGTATTTTACGTTTTGATCGATTTTGGGGGAACCAAGCGAGCTATAAGGTCGCGTAAAAAATCAAAAAGTACTGAATAACATCCTGCATTTGTATTTGTAGAAAACACTAAAAAAACATTCATTCTTGTAGGAACAATCTAAAAAATAGTTACTTCCGGTCAAAAAACGTGCTTCCGATTATTGGATTTTTTGGCTAACGAACTCGTCCGAGCGACGTAGACAACCAACGTGTGTACCGAATTTGAACCAAATCGGACTTAAAATGCGGGCGCTAGAGTGCGAACACATATATACATACATATACAGGGGTGGCAAAAAGTCCCAGAACAACCCAATATCTTTTTCCAGGTTCCACTTACACAATTGAAACTTTGCAAATTATTTATGGGTATAAAAAAACTACTTTTTTAGAATATGGCTGATATTTCACCTCCTCTGGGGGACGGCCCGTCAGGAGTCAGTGAAAAATCTTAAATGTAAGCATGGGTTGTTATGCATATCATTTTAAAGGTCTTGATGAGACAAACACAACGACATAATAAAAATGAAAAATGGATGATCCTGAAAAAAGTTATGGCTGTTCAAAGGTTTGATATGCTGCATGTTAAATGAGCCTTACACAGCATACACAGGGCGTTTTAAAATGAAAGAGCAGATTTCATATTCTTATAACAGACAAACTTTAATTAATAATCTCTCTATCATATAATAAACGGTATCAGTTAACTGACACAAACTTTCTCCCAACTTACTGTAGTCAAAATAATATTGTTTTTAATCATTTTATTTACTACTTTTTAGAACAAAACAAAAAAATAATATTCTACCTACGTCAATCGTATAAAAATTTACTGTCCCAGGCGGGATTCGATCGCGCGACCTTTGAATTACTGGCCGTGCTCGCTACCGTGGTGCTACCCCGTGCGGCCACTGCCGCGATGCTAGATTGACAACACAAACTTGTTTATTTTTAAACATTTCCCCATAATTATAAAACGCCGAAGTTTTGATAAAAGCGGGTGGTGCCATTTTGTTTGGCATCTTAAGCACTATAAATACTGAAAATTTGATTAAAATCGTTAAAGCCGTTTTTGAGAAATTTTCATTTTTGTCGTTTTTTATGGGTTTTTAGGGGTAAATTACCCTTAAAAATTAAAAATTCCAAAAAATGAAAAAAACGCCTGGAGATATTAGGGTTTAGTACCTACATACCAAATTTCATGAAAATCGGACCAATAGTGTCCTCTCTGGTCGTGTATACATACAGACAGACTGACAGACAGACACCACTCTAAAAACACTTTTTTGGGTTCAGGGAGCACCAAAACAAAAAATTCCACTAAACATATTTTTGGGTTCAGGGAGCACCAACACAGATAATTGCACTAAACAATTTTTTGGGGTTCTGGGAGCACCAAAACAGAAATTTCAACTGAAAATTCAAATTCGAACATTTTTACGAAAACAATACTTTCTCCATATACTACGTACGTATAGGGTGGAGAAAGTAAAAAAGTTTTTCTACTTCTTCTTCTCATAATTATAAATAAGAATAGATTAAATACGTGTATTGCTTAGCGATGAACAATGCATAACTTCCAGGCGCACAAATTCATGAAGCCGATTATGAAGTCGAATTCAAGTCGAAAAAATAAAATTGAACGCGGCCCCCCAGAGATGGGGTGGGACCCAGGGTTGGCGAGTTGAGCGAGCAGATGGCAAAGTCCCCTAGCTTTATATAAAAATACAAATAAACGGAGGAGTATTTAAAGTTTATTTTACTGAGGTTTAATGCATCCGACATGCGCCCCATGTAGTCCATTTCTCGCCATACATTGGTCAAAGTGTCTGGAATAATGGTTTCCACAGCTTCCGGTATGCGTACTCTGAGTTCTTGAAGCGAAACAGGCAAAGGTGGGACATAAACCCTGTCTTTGACATAGCCCCAAAGATAAAAATCACATGGAGTGAGGTCCGGCGATCTGGGAGGCCAAGGTCGAAAAATGAGATCCACCCAACCTCTCCCTATCCATCGATTTGGAATCGAGTATTTTTAGGAATGTTCGAACGATTTCATGGAAGTGTGCAGGTGCACCATCCTGCATAAAAATAAAGTTATCCGAGTCCTCTTCTAATTGAGGGAACAGCAATTGCTCTAGAGCGTCAAGGTATGTTGTTCCTGTCACAGTTTTTTTCTGCGAAAAAAAAGGGCCATACACTTTGACTGAAGAGATGACGCAGAAAACATTCAATTTTAGCGAATCTCTCTTGTGTTGAACAACCATACAGGAATTTTCGGTTCCCCAAAGACGATTAACTTTACCGGAAATTTGAAATGTGCCTTCATCAGAAAAGGTTAAACGATCAGAGAATCCTTCTTCTGCCATATCCATCAGCATATCAGCGCAAAACTCTTACCTTTTGTTGTAGTCATTAGGACGAAGTGCATGTAATAACTGCAATTTGTATGGTTTGAAATGTAATCTCTTTTTTAGAACACGCCATACGGTTGTCTTTGGAAGGCGAAGTTCAATACCTGCTCGAGATGTCGATTTCTTGGGACTTCTAGTGAAAGAATCTTGAATCCGTTGAACATTTTCGTCAGATCTCCGAGGTCGTCTGGTGCTTGTTTTCTTGCACACACAACCAGTTTCCACGAACTTCCTACGCCATTCATAAATTTGTTTGTGCCGAGGTGGTTGCTTATTAAATGTTTGTCGAAACTTTCGTTGAACTTTAATTATTGATTCACATTTAGCAAATTCCCAAACACAAAATGATTTTTCCTGAGGTGTCGTCGTTTTTCCAATTACAAGACTGTAATGAAAGTAAGCAACATTTTGTGTTGGAAAATAATAGACAATGAAACTTCATTTTTTGCTCTATCCAATGCCATCTAAATTATACTGGGTCGATTAATAGGTTTTAAGTGATACACATATAAAATCTGCTCTTTCATTTTGAAACGGCCTGTATATATAAATTTAATGACACTCCACAACGTGTTCTGGCGAACATGATCGGTGCTCATTTACTACTCCCGATCTTTTGCCTCACCATAAGTGTCACTGCTTATCTTTCCTATGGAAATTCGCTAATAACATTTCTATCGTATGTATTTGAATGACAATTAATGGTTAGCCATTGAACTGGATGCAACGGATTTATTTGTCTCTTATTGTAGGCAACGTATATTCAAAACGTACTCCAACGTGCCGCTCTCAATATTGTTACGTAATGAGAACGTGGAGTGGATGACGTCATTCGAATGTAGAAGGTTTGGGGCAACGTTTGATCAACTCTGACAGGTCTGGTGTTGCGATACAGTTACTAACTGAGATATGCTAATCCTAAATGCTGGAATATTGGATTTGACAAGCCAGAGCACCGTTATGTAATCTGTGTATACATTTATTGGTATTGATTCAGTTTTGGTTTTGATTCTGGACTTTAATTTTTGTCCGTATGACAAGAAGATATGAGAGGGAAAATAGGGTTAAAATATAGTATTGTGTTTGGTTTAGTACTTTCTAGTTAGTTTTTTCATTAGTATTGATACGTAGGAACGCTGCAGCGATCCGCCAAAATAGAATAAGTAGAAAATCGGGTCTACACTGGGCGTCGTACATTGGAATTCCCTCTCGGGCAAAAATTACATATTTTCCGTCCTTAATTGACCGAGCGAAGCGAGGTCTCCGTTTTATCTTGACCGTTTTCGTCCGTCTGTCTGTCTCACGGTTATAACCAAACGCCTTGACCGATTTTAATGATTTTTTGCATGAATGTTCCTTATTCCTATGGCGAGCGATGTATATATATGGTTTTTTCCAGTTTTCATGTTTAACCCCTTAAATAAAATAGTGCAAAATGGGAATAAACCAAATTGCTCTTATGGGAATCAGATTCAATATGGCGGACTGGGAGCCACTCCTTATTAACCCTTTGTTGTCCGACGGTAATTTTAAGTACCGCCCAATTCAACTGCCTTTATAAAAGGTAACAGTTTCTTTATCTACAAGTTGAGGCCTGGAGGTACTTTAGAGTACCATTCCAGTTCTGTAAAACATCAGGTCTACACCTAGTTTCAACAAATGCCACCAGAAAGTAGGATTTGCTTGGCTACTACAATTGGCAATTTATATGGTGTGATTACCCAATTTTTTAAAACATTTTCTAGTCTTTCATTTGTCAGTATTTTTTATTAAAAGGGTAGCATATTGCTTTAAATTAATTACTTAACTTAATAAGAACTGATCTAAGTTATTATTATAAACCTCTCACACATACAAATCATACAGATTCAAACTTAAGAGCAACCAAGCAAACTTCCTATAACCACTCCTAGATGGTGCTGATAAACAATCTTTTACTTTACTTTTACTTTACACGTAATATTTATACCGATAGTAAAGTAACTGAAGTTTTGTTAATTTGTCAGTTTTCTTTAATCAAGCCGTAGCCTAGTGGATAACGTTGCGTCTTCCTTATCAGAAGATGCTGGGTTCGAATCTAGGCTAGGGAGACTAGATATTATCTAATCATATCTGTGGTTTGAGGATAGGAGGGCGGAAGTAAAGCAAACGGTGGTTGACTCGCTTCCAAGCTGACGAGATATGACTAGATATATGGTCTCCGGCTGGGGCTGTTTTGCATAATTTTACTAAGGTATTTATATATGTACATATATATATTTGCTGGGACTTTCTTTGTGGTGAGTCACTCGCTTTTTACGCATTCGCGGAAACAACGCTTGACTGCCCAACTCAAAAACACCATTCGCTATCTGATCGAAAATATTAATTTTTTATGAATATTTTATTATTTATTTCTACGCCGGATATCGGACGTTTCGGATATGAGAAAACCGGATTAGAAAGGTTTTAAATAAAGATAACTGAAAAAAGTTGATTAAAATTGGTTGAACATTGTTTGATATCGTCTCGAGTATTTGTCTAGTTAGTTAATTTCTGTTAGTGGATAATCGCTCGAGGGTAAAAGTTATAATTTAATTATCCTATGCGATCTGTATTTATGGATTACCATATAGACCCCTAAGTAGATAGAAGGGGAAAGCTGTAATTACTAAGGCCTTGACTTGCATCTCTTTGATTCCCCATCTCTAGAGAACGATGTAATTATAGGTTTTGATTGTAATTGGTTGGCCCAATCCTAAGCTAACCAGATATGTAGTAGGAATTAAGCGTTCAATACCTTTGTTGAATTTATGAAACGTACGAGATTTTTCTATTGTGTCGTTAATATATTTCGATTTTTCGAAGTTGGTTTTACCTAAAAGTGGAGTAAAATTAATAATTAGGGACAAAATGTTCTTCTCTACGTAACAGCTAAAGAACATCAATACTATGGTAATCTATATACCGGGTGTCCCACGAAGAGGTCCCTATTTTTGAATTGATATGACAGACGTATAGAGCGCGCTACAGACTTGAAATTCTACAGTCGTGACTAACACATATGTAAAAGAAATACCCCTGAGTATCAGTTAATTCTAAATGATCCAAACAAAATGGCGGAAAAACAAAAAAACAAACAAAATCAGCAATCGTATTTTAAGGGTAAACCTACTTTTATTTAGAATAGGAACAGCTACAGCTGTTTAGACTATTTTAAATCTATCAGCTGACTGCGTGTATCCACAACAATGAACATATTTGGTAATAAACATTGGCATTTGTTATTAAGTTGCATTGTAAAGTGTCTTATGTACCATGCCGTTTTCAACTGAGCAAAAAGTGAATGTTGTTCCTGGGCTATTGCCTTTGAAAATGATTATGAAGCAATAAGGTGTTTTAGGGAAAGGTACCCAGGTGTAGTTCCACCGTCAAGGAAATCTATTCGTAAGTGGAAGACTATCCTACTAGAAACGGGGTCAATACAAAAAAATACCATAGAGCGTATAGGTATTGAATACCATAGATCGTAAAAAAATGGGATAGGTCGTGGCAGCAGCTTCATGGACTGGACCTCAAGGTCTCCAGACTTGACTGTTTGTGACTTTTTTCTGTGGTGCTTTTTGAAGGAGAAGGTTTATTGTCATAACATTGCGACAGACGATGAACTAATGAGGTTGATCGAAGAGGAACTGTTGTTGATACCTCGAGAGTTGTTCAGCAAAGCGTATGACTGTTTTCTATTTCGTTGACATCAGTGCATTGCGATCGATGGACATCAGTTTGAATAAGGTTTATGGATCAAATAGATTTAATTTATTTATGAGTTACTTATATCTTTAATTCCCTAACGTTGTTTAGTGCTTAGTAACATCGTTAAAATTCAATAATTATGTTGTAACACTTAAGCAAATAAAACTATTTTAACGAAAAGATCCTATTTCTTTGATATTCCGCCATTTTGTCCTAATGTGTCAGAATTAACTGATACTCAGGTGTATTTCTTTTACATATTATATGTGTATGTTAGAACTGTTGAGTTTCAGGTTTGTAGAGTGTTCGGTGCATCTAATATATTAATTCAAAAATAGGGACCTCTTCGTGGGACACCCGGTATATAAAAGCGAAATACCACTCACTCATTCATCATCACGATTTCTCAAAAACTACAGAACGGATTAAAATGAAATTTGATATGTAGCTTCATCTAGGGCATAGGTGCATACTAAGAAAGGGTTTGAAAAATGTCGAAATTTTAGGAGAGGTTTGGGGGGGATCAAAGTTATTAAATCACGATTTCTCCTAAACTACCGAACGGATTGGAATGAAATTTGGTATGTAGCTTCTTCTAGGGCCATAGGTGCTCGTTATGAAAGGTTTAGAAAAATGTCGAAATTTTAGGAGAGCTTTGGGGGGGATCAAAGTTACTAAAACACGATTTCTCCTAAACTACCGAACGGATTAGAATGAAATTTGGTATGTAGCTTCTTCTAGGGCCATAGGTGCTCGCTAAGATAGGTTTCCAAAAATGTTGAAATTTTAGGTTGGTTTTTGGGGGTCAATGTTACTGAAAAAAAACCACCCTACGGTTTGGAATGTCATTTGGTATGTAGCTTCCTCTAGGGCCCTAGGTGCTCGCTAAGAATGGTTTTCAAAAAATTCGAAACTTTAGGGGTGTCAAAGTTACTAAAAATCCCCATAAGAAATGCATAGTATAATATTGATTGATATATATTTTTTGTTAATATACATTTAACGTGGATTTGTCTATCCGTGCAAAGCCGGATCGGGCCAGCTAGTATTCTATATAAACTCCAAATACCACTCACTGACTCACTCATCACGAAATCTCAAAAACCAAAGAACGGATTGGAATGAAATTTGGTCTGTAGCTTCCTCTAGGGCCGTAGGTGTTCGCTAAGAATGGTTTTAAAAAAATTCGAAATTGTAGGGGGTTTTGGGAAGGTTAAAATTACTAAAAAGCCCCATAAGAAATACATAGTATAATATATTTATCTACTTATATAAAGCTAGACGGTAACACTGATTCATTGACATTAATTATTAGGCACTTCCCGTAATCGGACCCCCCTCAACCTTATACTTGAATTAAAGCTCTCGACGAGAAACTTTTGGGAAAATTTCCAGAAGTTAACATTTTTTAATTTTGCAAGCACCTTTTAGGCGGGAAAGATTTTTTAGATTTTTAAAATTTTTTCATTTATTCACTTTGAGCGCCTTTTGTAAGAAAACGGTAAGAGATAGCAAAAAATGTTAAATACATGAAAATTTTATTTCAGACCAACGATTCTTCATCAGATTTAAGATCCAATCATCCAATTAGCCACTATTCATCCGAGAAGGGAGGCTCCGCCCAACGTCCTTAAAGCTAGACGATTTCACCGATTCACTGACATTAATTATTAGGCACTTCCCGTAATCGGAACCCCATTAATCTTATACTTGAATTAAATCTCTCGACGAGAAACTTCTGGAAAAATTGCCAGAATTTAACATGTTTTAATTTTGAATGCACCTTTTGGGTGGGAACGATTTTTTAGATTTTTTGAATTTCTTCATTTTTCCACTTTGAGCGCATTTAGCAAGAAAACTGTAAGAGATAGAAAAAAATGTTGAATACAAAAGTTTTAGAAAATTTAATTTCAAACTAACGATTTCCCATCAAATATAATATCTAATCATCCGTTCAGCCGCTATTTACCCGAGAAGGAGCTCCGGCACACAATCCTTCAAATTTCCCATGTTAATCTTATGGAGTTAATGTTTAATGAGTTTGAGTCAGCTGCCAAATAAAACAGCTGATTTATGCTCGGTTACCTATGTACAAACGAGTCAAAGATTAACGAGATTCTTTAGCGAATGTTCCAACTGCGAGCGAAGCGAAGCAGCCATTCGAGACCGAAGGCCGAGGCGGGGTTGAGACGCGAAGCGTCCAGGGGCAGAGCCCCTAGGTGATATATATTTTTTGTTAATATACATTTAACTTTGCATGGTCTATCCGTGCAAAGCCGGATCGGCCCAGCTAGTTTAGTATATTAGAGTTGAGTATATAATTAATTGTAACAGATTGTCCTACGTCATATGCTTAGCCTGTTTTCTTGAATGTACTTACGTTCATTACCATAGCAACCAAAAAATTAACATAACATAATACAGTTGATTCGAATGTATAATCTTTTATAATTTTAGATTAGGCCTAGACTGATGAACAAACACATGTTTCTTGAATGTATTTACATTCGCTACCGTAGCAACCAATTCAATAAAATAACAGATAGACGGTTGATTCAAATTTCCAGTAACACAAAATAATTTCCATCGTATATTTTATATTCATCAGAATATCGCCGTATAAATTTACAGTTTTCTCTCGTGTGTTCTTAGGCATACAATGTTTGTTTTTTATTGCTTGTAATGGCAAGGCACAATATTTACCCTAAATTCCTTTTACTTTCTCACTATACTATAGTATAGAGAAAGTATAGTGATCGCAAAAAAAATCGATGTTGAGATTTTTGTGGAAATATCCGTTTTGGGACCCCCAGAGTCAAAAAAACTGGTTTTTATAAAATGTCTGTCCGTCTGTATGTATGTATATATGTCCGTATTTATGTATGTCTGTATGTATACAAGCTAGAGTGAATACTATTCCATCGATTTCAAAGAAATCTGCACCAGACATGTCAAGTAGGCCTGTATGGATGCACGGAAAACGGTTTTAAAATTTTTTGAAGAACAACCCCCATTTTGGCAAAAAAACACCCAAAAAATCGGTTATTATTTTTTTATAAAAACAATGGCTCCAACGATTTTGATAAAATTTGGCTTATTTGTACCCTTTAATGTAGGCCTACCCTATCATATGCAAATAACCGCATCTTTCTAAAAATTCTCGTTTAGCTAATAATAATAATAATAACTGATTTTGGGGTTTTTTTGGCCTTAAAGGGGGTTGTTTTTTCAAATTTTTCAAAACCTTTTTTTTCGTGCATCTATACAGGCCTAATTGACGTGTTTGGTGCAAATTTGTTCGAAATCGATCGAATAGTTTTATCTCTAGCTAATAATAATAATATTTATTAGTTGATCTCCTAGTTTAAAATCACCTGTCCTACCCCTCCTACAATAATGAAGTCACAGTGAATCTGTTTAAGAATTTAAATATGTTTGTGAGAAAGTATGTGCCAGTTCCTGGTACCGTTTATTATTTATTTAATCACTTTTAAGAGCGAAGCCGTATTTACCAGCTGGTGTTTTTTTAAAACTTTCAGAAAAAATCTCGAAAAACTTCTCTTACTAATATCCTAAACCTTTCTCACCGAGCATACAATACAGTAGGCTACGTCCAGTACATTTCTCTGCACGAGTGTTGGGGAATGATAATCTCGCTCGCCATCAATAAAAGCCCCTTCCCTCTGAGCCGGGCTCGTGCCTCGGCGTTCTGCAAAGATTTGTTTCTCCTCGCTGGAATGCGTACGAATTCTTCACGAGAAATTTAAAGAACTGTCCCGGATGTTTTACATAGTTGCAAAGAAGCGAACATTGTTTATTGAAACGATTTGTAAGGTTAAAGTTCCACGTTGGAATTATTGATGAATTGTCTCCGAAGTGTAATGGACGAAGAACGGGTATAGGTTTTGGAGGACGGTGGAAACGAAGTGGATTTGAGAAAATTTCCGATCGCTTAGGGATGTGTACGAGCGTAAAACAGTTTATTTTTTAGGGTTTATAAGGTTTATTTTGACTTTACATTTTAAATTGGCTTGATGAAATGTTCAATGGACAGTTGGACAAATATTGTTGGACCTATATCTATATATAAAAGCGAAATACCACTCACTCACTCATCACGATTTCTCAAAAACTACAGAACGGATTGAAATGAAACTTGGTATGTAGCTTCCTCTAGGGCCATAGGTGCTCACGAAGAAAGGGTTTGAAAAAATTCTAAATTTTAGTTGAATTTTGGGGGGATCAAAGTTATTAAATCATGATTTCTTCAAAACTACTGAACGGATTGGAATTAAATTTGGTATGTCGCTTCTTCTTTAATTTGAAAAAGAATAACATTTTTCTGTAAAGCCTGGGCTACTATGCAAGCGGTGGGCGGCAGGTGGCAGTATTAGGTGCAAGCGGCGCACGAAAATTATCTAACTGATGGAGTCTACTTGTTAAACACGGTTGGCTGGCTACGATGCAAGCGGCGGATGAGCGTTGGCATAACGCTCGCCGCAGGGTGCCGCTTAGGATCAAACCAGTTAGATAATTTTTAGCGCCCGATAAACCAGTTAGCGCCCGACAACTGTGGGTTTCTTTACTTTCAACAAACATATTACATTGGTTAAAAAGGCAAAATTAAGTATTTTTGATACGTATACGTTCATGACATACTATAACGACCACTTGTACACAAAATTTCAAGAAAATCCGACTGTAAACAAAAAATATGCTAATTTTTGCCAGTATACTTTCGGAATTTTGTATTCGGTTCATGGATTTATTTATTCTTTAAACACCATGAATTATGGATTGAACAACACCAATGGATTAAAACTTTCTGTTATGGGACGACTTACCAGAGTTATTTTCACAGGAAGCATATATTTTAAAATTACTCCCTCCCCGGGTTACACCTGAATTTATGTTAAAATCCAAATTTCAAGAAAATTCGACTGTAAACAAAAAAGATGCTAATTTTTGCGGGTATACTTTGGGAATTTTGTATTCGGTTCAAGGATTTATTTATTCTTTAAACACTATGAATTATGGATTAAACAATACCAATGGATTAAAACTTTCTGTTATGGGACTACTTACCAGAGTTATTTTCACAGGAAGCATATATTTTAAAATTACTCCCTCCCCGGGTTACACATGAATTTATGTTAAAATCCAAATTTCAAGAAAATCCGACTGTAAACAAAAAGATGCTAATTTTTGCGGTTATAATTTTGGAATTTGGCATTCTGTTCAAGAGTTTATTTATGTTTAAACCTCATTTTTAAAATACTCTATCCGGGCTACACCTGAATTTCTGGACAAAAGTAAATATCACTTAAGTCTACAGTTAAAGATATAGTAGTCCTATATTGTGTTTTTCCTATAAATACGGGTCTCTCACTAAGTATTTCCGTCAGAACTAGCTCCTCGTGTGACGTCATCTCGTTGACAGTGTGAATGTTGTCGCTTGCATCGTAGCCACATCCGCCACTCAGGCCACGCCGCTTGAATTTGCTAGTAACGCGCGCCGCCCACCGCCCAGAGCTCAGCGCTTGTATCGTAGCCGAGGCCTAAGACTACTCTCAGAATTAAGTCATGAAAAAATCATAACTTACTGGCCTATATAAAATTAAAATTTTGGTAATTTTAGGACATAATTTTAATATGATATGGCCACATTTGAGGAGATATGCATTTTTAAAGTGGGTAACTTTGCTGAACATGGTTAAAAACTATCGAATTTGTCTTCAATGTATTTTATTTTCGATAATATCGTCAAATTATGTGTAATAATTGGTTTGTTCTACTCGGCATTATACACTAACAAAGTAAACACAACAATATCGTATGTACACACGCTGTTATTATCTTTACCTTAACTGTTATCCTTTATCCGATTGTTTTGACAGTTACACCGATGAGGAATCAAAAGTAACAGCCGCCAATTCGAAACACATTTTCTGAATATAAGTCAGAAGATAGGTCATTGTTAGATTAAACTTCATGCCAAGTTTAATCTTAATCTGCCAAACATCTCTCTAGATATGAATTGTTTTGTAAACGAAACAAAATGGCGGATATCTGGAAAACGAAACTTTTCCGTGGCAATGTTTTATATGGAAATTTTACTCTCATTGTCAGCTGTATAATCATTTACTGACGCATTATCCGTTCCTCATGAAACACACTGTATCTGATTACCTGATCGACTTACCAGCAGTTCAAGTCCAATTCATTTACAATCTTCTTTACAGCGTTTAATACAGACAAGACCGGGTCCGCAGTTTTACCATAGATTTTATCTCCCCCGACAAGACTTGATCGCAACCTTGCACTGGAATTCTCCAGGGACATCCCTTGTTATCCTATCCCCTTCTACCATCTTCCCCCAAACCCACCCTCGCAAACAACAACAATGGCTCATTCCTTCTCATTGTGTTTCTAGCGCACTGATAATTCCGCCGTAGAATGAGCTAGGCTGACCTATTTAAATGAAATACATTCACACTGTGTGCGGCACAGCCAGACGACGTGAGATTGCGAGCGGATTAATTTGCATCGAATGATTACAGTGGCTGTGCGAACAGGGTGTGGCAATAGTTAGGTTCGGTTTGATTCGGAATAGTTCGTAATGATATAATGATAATAATTTACGGTGGTGGTATTTAACGGTTATTCTAAAGAATTGATAGACAGGAAAATTATATTTAAGAAAATGAAGGAATCGATATCCACCCTGGAAAGCAACAAACTGAAACAACGATGGGTTAAAACAACGTATGATCCACCATTGTCTGATATTGTTAAAAAATCGCTAGCTAAATAGGCAAATTTAAATGTAGCCTTGTCAGCTGAGAGTAATCTTGGTTAGGAAATCCAGAAGATAAAATGCAAGAACAGGACAAATCTGGAATTTATTGTATACACTGTAAAATGTGCCCGAAGAAATATACAGGGTGAATTAAGTCTTGAGACGGTTTTAATATTTCGTATATGAGGAAAGTTTTAAGGATGTGATTGAGCTACCTACTCAATGTAAAAATATTATTTTATTAAGATTTCAAAAAAATTATCCGCCATCTTGGATCCGCCATTTTGAATGTAACTTTGTTTCTTTTTAAATAGGAAGGTGGTCATCATTTCGATGTAGAATTTCAAGAAAAAACCAACTGTGAAATTTGCACATCCATATCTTTAACCAATTAAAAATTGCGGCCCAAAAAACTATGAAATATTGTTTTCCGATTTTGCCCCATTTTGCTGTACTATTTTTGTACGCTAATTATTATTCTGTTTGTTATTAGAATTAAATAAGCTTTCAAACGATATGCCAACCAACGATATTTGAGTGAATTTAAAATTTTTGAGCTACAGCCATTTTGATTTTTTCATAATTGATTTCGAGTGGTTCAACCAAATACCGTTGTGTGATTTAATTCAGAATCCAAAAAGAATAATAATTAATATTAAAACAAAAATAGTACAGCGAAATGGGGCAAAATCGGAAAACACGATTTCGTAGTTTTTTGGCCGCCATTTTTCAACGGTTAAAGATATGGATGGGCAAATTTCACCGTTGGGTTTTCCTTGAAATTCCACATCGAAATGATGTATCACGTGGCCACCTTCCTATTAAAAAAAAAAACAAAGTTACATTCAAAATGGTGGATCCGAGATGGCGGATAAATTTTTTGAAATCTCAATAAAATATTATTTTTACATAGAGTACGTACCTCAATCACATCTAACTTAAAAAGAAGTATGAAGACAAGAATTAAAGAACATCTTTCTCATATAAAGTACGATAGGTCAGATAAACCTTCTATGGCTAGCATTGTTTAGATGAAAACCATAGTTTTAAAATATAAATCTATGTATTATTGAAAAATGCAACTAAACTTAACGCAATATATGCTTGGGAAACTTTTTATATTAACAAATATAGTCAAATCATTTGAAAGAATGAATTAGGACCCATTCAAAATTCTATATTAATATAAAATAATGTATTGTTTGAGATTATTATTAGTTTAGTAATTATTTTAGTTATATAGTTAATTTTAGGCTAATTATAACTACGCTAGGCATTTGTTAAAGCCTTACTAATGTAACGTAGTATTAAGCCACGCCCCTTTTAGTTTTGTACAAATACGGGGCATTAAGGCTCGGCTCCCTAAATTCAAAACGGCGAAGTTGGCTACCGATTTCAGCGTCAAATAACCTAAACACACCTTCACTTTTAAGCATATTTTTATGTTATTTTCGTCAAAAAACGAAAGCTGTATTTTTTTTCTTAAATTAAAATATTGTGGTTGTTAATGGCTAAAGTTTTTTGCAATATCTCTTTTTGGAACTGAGTAAAAAATTAATAAAGTTTACTATTTATATCGTACGTTTATGAAAGCAATAAAACGGTTTTTGAAAATGTATTCAGCAATCAACATTCGCATAAGACAGTACTTCAAAATTAAACCAATTTTTTTAATTTATTCCACGTATTAACGGGGAAAAATGACTTATTCTGTAGCATTGCTCTTATGGGAATCAGATTCAATATGGCGGACAGGGTAGCCTCCCCTTAAACACTGTTAAGTTAGTTGTAGCTCGTGCATCACTAAAGATGGCGATGTTGTCGTTGAAACGCGTTTGAGTTAATACGTATTGGTTGTGAGATTCTGTGTTCAAGTTTTAAGTAAACTTGACAATCTTTTCTGAAATTTATTTTGGTAATTTAAATACACACGAGATTCTCCCTACAAGGCTTGTAGATTAGGCCCACCTATTAAGAGGCGTGACGTCCCTCGCTGTCTCGAATAAAACAAACTTAATAGCATTTCTTGCTATTCCGCCTTCACTAAAGTGTTATTGTGCGAGTAAACAAGGCTGTAGAATAGGAGTAAAATAGTCTCTTATGGAACTACGTCTTTTGCACCGAGTTGCGTCATGTTGCTAGATCTGATAACATTGTATATAGTCACACTGATTTAAACAAAAACCCGAACCACAAAACAAGGAACAAAAACTATAACTAAACAACTAAATTGTAAGTTAAGTTTAGGTAATACCTTACCCTTATGTACATTTCGGTGACATGGTCATCACCCTCAGAGGGTTTTAACACTACTTACAATTTAGTTGTTTAGTTATAGTTTTTGTTCCTTGTTTTGTGGTTCGGGTTTTTATTTAAATCAGTGTGATTTTATCGCCACAGTGCTCTTTTATTTGTTTAATCGTATATAGTATAAATTAGGTACGCCGCAAGTCGGTGCACACAATTTTACCACATACCGTACCTTATTTACGACGTCATATCCATTTAATGACTGACTTTGGACATATTTATGACGTAATGTACTTAGAAAATGGCGCTATTTAGGGGTAAAGTAATAATTTGGAATTCACCCAAATTATAAAATAGGGTAAAGTATTGAGCACCGATTTACGACAGGCTTAACTGTCCAACGTACTATGTTATCGGACCTATCGATACGTCGCAAATCGATGCAAGTCATAAGTCGGTGCATATTACGTCATTCAAAGCAATATGTCGTATTTATATGGCGGAAATCAGTGCAAAAGGCCCATAAGAGCCCATATACGGCTATCCCGTCTTGTCTACTGTTGTACAATACCAATACCAATCCCTTGTTAGTTTAAATTTATTTTGGGTCTGTCGTTATATTTTAGTAATAATTTTTATTATTTTGTGTTTTATTTTACCCCAACGTTTATAGTTTTTCATTAGTTTCAATTTCATAATAGTTTAAATTATTTGCTAACAAATTTTAAACTAACCTAACCTAAATTAACCTTACCTTACTACATTAACGTACTTCAGCCTGACCTATAACCTGTACAGCCCAATTAAAAATGAACAAAGCGTATGATCTGCCGACAATTTCGACCCTAATACCTTGTATGATGCGGTGATAAGAGTGCAAGAACCTCGTGGAAATAACAGGTTCCAAGATAACAGACTGACAGTTGCCGTCCAGTAACCAGACAGGCACTTGGCCTCGCCCTGGCCCGATGGGCCGGGGTGTGGGAAAGGGCGTAAGTGGCGAAAAAACATTTTCCCACACCGCTTTCTAATGTGACTCGTCCTTAACACGTTCACTGCTACGCAAATTTCGTATTTCCTATGCTGGTAGCTGACCTTATATATAGCCTAAATGAGTAGAAATTACTTTATTTTTTATTTTTGAACTTTTCCACGTATTTAAAGTATTATTCCTAATACTTCAAAACGGACGCACATGTGCGTCCATTGCACATAAGCTTAAAACTGGCGTGCGAAGCACGCAATGTTCTGCATATTGAAAATACTCCCAACACGGTGATTGGCGTGCGAAGCACGCAATGCACTGTGCGTCGGCCGCTTCTCACAGTGTTTAGTGTCAAGTTTACATGTGCGTCCTTAGCAGTGAACGTGTTAAAAGGGTTTAAATTCAAATCCCCGGTCCTGACCTTCCCCCTCCAAAGTGTTCCTGGCTTCGGCCTTGCCTGTATAGGGGAAAAAATAATAATTTGAATCGTGTGCGTCCAGAAAGGAAACGTTGTTTTGCGAGAAAAGCTGTTCAAGTAATTAGTTCTATCGCGATTCCGTCCCGTCTAAGAAAACCGTGTAACAAAGACGTTAAGTCGGGAATCTGCAGACTCAGTCAGCAATTTCGAATATTCAACATTTACATTAAAATAAAATAAAACCCAACAGCCCCCGGGCTCATTAGCATTTGGCCCGTGTAATGTTTTGATCGTTGATCCTTTAGCTGCCGCCGTATCCTTAAAACAAAGGATTAAACATTCAATTGGTTAATTATAGCCGAGGTACCAAGAAGATAAGCCTTTTAAAGACTATTACCAGAAACGGAGCATCAAAGTCGATGGGCTTTACTGTGGGTTTTTCAGAACTCGGACGATTATGTTTGAACTTTGGGTGTCCTGCGGGTAACCAGGGGAAAGTATTTTTAGTGCTGGGAAACGGTTTTCAGTTGGATTATGTTCCGAGTGTTTTAATGTAATCGCACTTATCTAGCAAATATAAGGTTATAAATACCCCTGCCTTGAAGACATAATAACGCAACCACTTGTTCTTTAATTAAAGTAAAGGCTAAATATATTGGAATCAAGTTTCTTACTTTTGTTTGACCCTAATGGAGGTAGGAGGGGTAAGGGGTTTGACCCTTTTGTTTGATGGAGAACTAAGGTAGGCAGTGGTCAATGAGAACCGATCATGGTCCCCAGAACACGTTTAGGGGAGCCATTAAAATTGTATACCAGGTTTCTTAAAAGTCCCCCCCCCCCCACCCACTTTAACTTTTGTGTTTGTGAAAACAAACAAATATCCTTTGGAGAACGATATTAACTGAGCCCAAAGTATCTTTTGAAGCAATCGGAAATTTTGAGTGTCCCCTAAAAGTGGGGGATTTTGGGGGGAACTCAAAATTTTTAAATGGGAAATGGTGTCTTGTGATACCTCATTTTAAAGGTCTATTTATGACTAGGAAAATGACATAAATAAAATAAAAATCGGACCACCCGAAACGAAATGGCGGCCCTAAACGTGTTAAAATAAATCGTCATAAAGTTGCTAATATTTTGAAAAGGAAGAGTTTTTTGAAAAAATTTCAAGTGACAAAAAATGTTTATTTTAAAGTGCTTGACCTAAAAATTTTTATTTTTACTCCTCCATCTTAGAAAATTGTGTATGGATATTATATGCAAAAAACCGCATCTTTCTAAAAATTCTCGTTTAGCTAAATAATAATAATAGTAACTGATTTTTGGGGTTTTTTGGCCGAAAAATGGGGTTGTTTTTCAAAATGTTTCAAATCCTTTTTTCGTGCATACATACAGTCGTAATTGACGCGTTTGGTGCAAATTCGTTCGAAACCGATTGAATAGTTTTCTCTCCAGCTAATAATAATAATAATATTTATTAGTTAATCTCCTACTTTAATATCACCTCTCCTACCCCTCTTACAGTTATGAAGTCACAGTGAATCTGTTTAGTAATTTAAATATGTTTGTGAGAAAGTATGTGCCAGTTCCTGGTAACGTTTATTTTTTAAACGCGTTCGAAATTGTTTCACATAAATTGGTTACATCCGACGCAGCGACATTTGAACTGTTTTTACAAGCAATGAAGCCAGTCTGTTTACCGGGAACGTTGTTTTCATATAATTTTTATCCGCGAAGGAGCGGTTTATCTCCAGTCACAGTTCTCTCCGACACTCCCCCGGCATCTCCCGCTCTCTGTTATTTTTGAGCGGCGACAGAAGATTGATGCAATTTTCTGAACCGGCCCCAGCGCCCTTGTCTTACGAATATGACGCCGCAATCTGTATTTGAATAATGAAATTCTCCCGCTTTCCTCCCCGCCCTCCGAGAGACGGATATCCCTCCTCGCAGTTTTTGTTTGACTGGCCTGGCAACTTGAAATTTCCCCGTTGTTCGCTGTAGCCCAGAAGCGATTCGTTTAAATGACCCCGGTTGTTTTATACGCGGCCCAGAAGCGTTTCGTTTAATGCGTTATTAGAGGGCGGAATGAGGGAAGGGCATTTCAAACAATTACCTTCCTGGCTGGCAGTGTTACACTTCATACAGTTAAAATATTTCCCTCGCTTATTTAACCCGAATGTTGTTTTTCCCCTTTGTAATGTTATGTGACATTGTTACACGGTTAATTGCGAAAAGAGCTTTTAAAAAGTACATGTTAGCGTTAGCGGTTATTTTTCTATAAATTCATCTCGAAATCCGTGCCACCTCCCGAAAAAGTCGTGTAGTCTTTGAAATCCTTTATTTTTCATTTAAGGTTCGCATCTTCGTTAGTTTGTCATGCAATGGTGTCTTCAGAACATATACAGTTATCAAGCAAAATTATACAACAGTTTTGAAACCATCACGTATATGTTTCAATAGTATACCTTAAAATAAACGGTACCAGGAACTGGCACATACTTTCTCACAAACATATATAAATTATTAAACAGATTCATTGTGACCTGTGACCTTTATGGCCAAAAAATACCCAAACATCAGTTATTATTATTATTATCAGCTAAACGAGAATTTTTAGAAATATGCGATTTTTCGCATATGGTAGGGTACATTAAAGGATACAAATAAGCAAAATTTTATCAAAATCGTTAGAGCCGTTTTTTATAAAAAAAAATAATAAGTGATTTTTTAGGGGTTTTTTGCGAAAAGGGGTTTTTTTCTAAAAATTTCAAAACCGTTTTTTGTGCATCTATGCCTACTTGACATGTCTAGTGCAAATTTGTTTGAAATCGATCGAATAGTTTTCGCTCTAGCTTTGTATACATAGAGACATACAGACAGACATTTTGTACAAACCACTTTTTTTACTCAGGGGGTCCCAAAACGGATATTTCCACAAAAATCTCAACATTTTTTGTGATCACTATACTTTCTCTATACTATAGTATAGTGAGAAAGTAAAATACACAGGGTGCCCCATAAGTAAAGTGCCAAACTTCGAGGAATGGTCATATGGGTCAAGGTAAGAAAAAAAAGGTCTTATAAACACAGACCCGAAACGCTTACGGATATCTTGCCACCAACACTTCAGTTTTTCAATTGATACATGCAGTGCCAAATTAAACAGCAAACCTTGTAAAAGTAAAACAGAAACCAGGATGCGTAGTGCGCTTGCGCGAACCGCTCAGTGCTGGTGCTGTGAAAGCGTCGGTCGAATCCCTAGTAGCCCTACAAAAAACATCAGTTTTGTTACATTGATTTATATAACTATTTTTCATTCATGTGCACCTATTATAAGCTCATGTTTATAACAAATTTACTGTGCAGGACTAGAAACAAATATTGTAATAGTTATTCCAGATACGATCTTCTAAGCTCAATACGGGAGACGTTTTATGTTTCAGAAGGGA
>JAGFPH010004198.1:20526-42314 GCA_018207615.1 Philaenus spumarius
GTTCGCTAAAAACAACCAATAATCTTTCTATTGAGCGGTTATCATTGCCTTGTATTTCTTTTAGTACATTGACTTTTATCATTTATGTTTAACGGTTTTATTTCTATAAACAGTTTAATTAAATTTATTGTAAGTATACTAATAAAATATGTATAACTTTGTCTAAGTTTTTATAAACAACTACAGTAACACTCCAACCATCCAAATTGCTAACTATCCGAATAGCTTCAGAATTTCCGAAAAAAAATAAGAAAGGAACGTACTGCGAATTGCAAAATAATGATTCTGTCTGCGCGCGCTGTTGCAAATAGGCTTCAAATTGGCGTTTCAAATTCAAACGCTCTGTGTATTGAAAATTCTCCAAATACGGGGGTTGACGTGCGAAGCACGCAATGCATTGTGCATTGAAAATACTCCCAAACGGGGGTTGGCGTGCGAAGCACGCAATGCATTGTGTATTGAAAATTCTCCCAATACGGGGGTTGGCGTGCGAAGCACGCAATGCATTGTGTATTGAAAATACTCCCAATACGGGGGTTGGCGTGCGAAGCACGCAATGCACTGTGTATTGAAAATACTCCCAACACGGGGGTTGGCGTGCGAAGCACGCAATGCACTGTGTATTGAAAATACTCCCAACACGGGGGTTGGCGTGCGAAGCACGCAATGCATTGTGTATTGAAAATACTCCCAACACGGGGGTTGGCTTGCGAAGCACGCAATGCATTGTGTATTGAAAATACTCCCAACACGGGGGTTGGCTTGCGAAGCATGCAATGCACTGTGTATTGAAAATACTCCCAACACGGGGGTTGGCTTGCGAAGCACGCAATGCACTGTGTATTGAAAATTCTCCCAATACGGGAGTTGGCGTGCAAATCACGCAGTGCATTCTGTAATGAAAATACTCCCAATACGAGGGTTGGCGTGCGAGGCGAAGGGTATATAGGCCTATATAGGTAATAGCTAAGCATTGTTTACTGGGCTTTGTTAGCCAAATATTAATATTTAAACAGCTTTATACGTAAACCCTTTCAGAAACAATAAATTCAATCATACAAACATGGACCAGAGAAATTAGAAATAAACGGTATCAGGAAACTGACACATACTTTCTCCCTCATTATAGAAACTTAATAAAAAAATACTATTACCAATTTATTGTGATTTTTTTATTTTTAACAGTCATTTTCCCATAAAAATCCATAAAATAATGGAAAAATCATTATAGTACTTTAGGTCCCTAATAAACTGTAAAATTTTAATCAAAATCGTTAGAGCCGTTTTTGAGAAAAGTTAATTTTTCTGATATTTTATGGGTTTTTATGGGAAAATTACCCTTAAAAATAAAAAATTCACAAAAATGAAAAAAACGCCTGGAGATACCGTGGATTAGTACCTCCATACCAAATTTCATCAAAATCGGACGACTGGTTTAGGCTCTAGGTCTGATAACATCCACACAGACACACAGACACACAGACACACAGACACACATACAGACACACACACAGACATCACTCCGAAAACCACTTTTTTAGGTTCAGGGGGACCCAAAACGGATATTTCCACCAAAAACTCAAACTCGAAAATTTTGACGAATACAATACTTTCTCCATATACTATGGTATAGGGGGAGAAAGTAAAAATAACTTAATTTTGAGATATAGCTTGGATTGACATTTGGTTTTCCGCATTGTGTTCAGAAATGGATCAGGGAAAAGTCTAGGCCTACATGTATGATGATCGACGGCTCGGACATTTCAATAGCAGCAATGAATACAGAATAATTCATTAATAGCAGTCAAGAGTTTGAGATAATTTAGGATTTTTTTTACCCTCCAACCTTTGGCCACCCGGGGCATCAGCAATGTTTTTCCCTAGTGGCCCCACGAGCATCGGTCATAATTTCTGATGTCAGATTTAAAATCAGCGATAAAAAACCCCCGAGAAATTTCCACTCGTTTTTATTTTTAACTTTTGGCTCTGAACCCTTTGGGATCGCCCGGGGCATCTGCGACGTTTTTTGATTTCAGATTCGGAACCAGCGACATCAAAAACCCTCTAGAAGTGATTTTTACAACTTTTCATTAACTTTTAGATATTTTTAAAAATATGCAATTCTCTCCGAACCTTCAATCATCATAATACGTAGGCTTTTTTCCTGTTCCATTTCTGAACACAATGCAAAAAATCCGAGATGTGTCTCAAAATAAGGTTACTCCTGTGGAATGTACTCTAATTTCCCCGGTCTAACAGAATATATATATTTGCTTCTAATCCAACATTGAGCTAACAGTCTGTATTTACAGAACTAAATATTATCATCAGTCTGATTAATGATGTGTGTGTCTGTCAGGTAATTAATTAAACTTAGTCCTTTATATCGCGGTCTATTTGTCACGTTGCCATTTTAATAAATCAATGCTTGCGATAAATCTTGCATACCCCCAATTCGACAATCGATGGTAAATAAATTATCACATTATCGACTCTTAGGCTGGAATTCGTAGTAGTTCCTTAGGTAACCTTAAAGCTCCCTCATTTTTTTTATAACAAAAACCGTAAGGTCTATTCATAGCTTAAAGAGGCCTTACAATAGCTTTCATAAATTTAGTCGAGCTTGACTCGTGAGAAATATTATTTCTGAAAGTAATAATAAAAATAAACACAATTCTCACAAAAAATACGTTTATTCGTCAAACAAGTTTCAACGACAAAGTAGTCATCTTCAGTGACAAATGAGCTAAAACTAAATTATAACTCGACTCATTTGTCACTGAAGATGACGACCTTCATTATAACTACTGTTATAAAATATACGAAATAATTTGATTTGAACATTTAACATTATTTACCATCTTAGTTTTGGGGTTATTATTAATCCTAGACCTTTATTATAAAGAAAACATAACAGATTATGTGTATGGAAGGTTCCAACGGGGTTGGCGTGCGGAGCACGCAGAGGTTTCCCCTAGTTGTAAATACTTACACAGACTAGTTAGCTGTTTTGATAAAAATTTCCTAAAAGTAGCTTTAAAGTAGGTTTTAATGTTTGTTTGAAATTGATACTCAAGGTTTGACTCTGCATTCAAAAATCATACCGTCAACTCCCCCCCAGCCCCACCAACCGAATACTTGAAATTTAGCAGTAAAAATTAATACTAGGTTTAAAAAGTGCAAGTTAAATTATAAAATAGACAACTCAACAGAGGATCCTACAACATATTTTACAACATTGTGCATTGCATGCATACTGAAATTTAGATTTGCTAGATTAAACTACAACGTACAATACAGATGGATGCAGTAGGTTATATACAGCCTTACGCTCTTGTGAGTTGTGAGCTTGATCTGACCTATTAAATAAGAAAACTATGAAGGTTCAACAAAAATACTGTACTCTAACAAAACAAAATCATTCATCATCCTTACATCCTATAATATTTTACATGTGTAACTATATTAAAATTTTTAAATAAGCAAGGAAATTGGTGTTTCACACGTTCACTGCTACGCAAATTTCGTATTTCCTATGCCAGGAGCTGACCTTTTATGTTTTATAAATTTATAGCCTAAATGAGTAGAAATTACTTCATTTTTTATTTTTGAACGTTTCTACGTAATAATTACTAATATTTTAAAGCGGACGCACATGTACGTCCATAGCACATAGGCTTAAAAATGGCGTGCGACGCACGCAATGCATTGTATATTGAAAATACTCCCAAAACGGGTGTTGGCGTGCGAAACACGCAATGCATGGTGCATTGGATGCTTCTCAAACCGTTCAGTGTCAAGCTCACATGTGCGTCCTTAGCAGTGAACGTGTTAAAACTGTTTAAATTCAAATCCCCGGTCCTGACCTGAGCCCCCTACCCTACCCCCCGCCCCGAAAAGTTTTCCTGACTACCGCCTTGCTTCAGGTCAACTAAAATCTGGCTTCCTAAAAAAACGACTATGAATGCCATGCTTAGGCTGGTATTCATAGTCGTTTCTTAAGGTAGCCTTAAGGAAAGGAAGCGTTTAGGAGACCTTAAGATATGAATTTTGAATGCAGAGTCCAACCTTAAGTATAGATTTTAACTCATCCTTAAAACCTTCTTTAAAGTTACCTAAAGGCTACCTTAGGTTCAATTGCAATGCAGAGTCGCTCCTTTTCATTAAGCAGGCCTAAAGGTACCTTTGAATTCATCATTTTCTCAAGGTAGCTACCAACGTACCTTTGGGGAAATTTAGCGAGTTTATAAGTGATTCTAATAACACATGAAATCGCTAATTATGAATCTTTTTTTGAATTTATTTATTTTGAATGTTATTATGGAAGGATCCCTAAACGGTATATTTGGGATTATGATAATCCATTCGGAAAAAATATTTAAACGGCAATTTGAAATGAGATACCGATTTTCAAAGGATGCCGATTTAGTAAAAAAAATTTTGCCACATTGGTAGGCCTACCACATAAATTATAATAAAAGATGATTACCAATATCCCATATTCATACAATATTGATAGCATTGTGTTTTTATGCCATGAGAAATATTTAGGAAAACAACTAACTAGTCTATTGCATATTTTTTATAATTAATTAGTCTAGTAGGTATTGCCGTAGGCTACTGAACAAAATTAATTGATAAAACAATTTAATAGATTGAGTTTGTTTTGGATAGGCCTAGCGGTTCAAATAAATGTGACAATAAATATTTTATTTTAATCATACAGTTAATAATGATATATGATTAATGAAAATAATGAAAGCGATCAGTATGCACATAACCTCAAAACGAACACTGTACTGCAAAACTATTCAGTTGGAGTGACAATCAGAGTAAATTTAAAATCAATAAAGGCTATTTTATTAGTTTATCGGTGTCATTAATTAACTAAATATTGCAATAGCTAAAAGTAAATATTGAGCTATATATAAACTAGACTTGTAGGCTACCGATTTCATAATTGATCTAATCGTTAGTTTGTTTAGATGAGACCATTTTCATTTTAGGCTTATATCCCAACATAAAACCTTTGACTATGGAATCTATTCGTAAGATACATAATCAATGATAAAACAGTTTGTATAAATTCACCAGTTAATTTAGCAGCTGATTTTGTAGTTGCTAACTTGTGCCAACTGTTGGACGTAAGTGCCAACAATATTAAAGTAAAAAACCATGAATGTTATGAACGATTTCTGTTTAAGTTCATAAATAAACTAAATAAATGCATTTTAAATGCTTTAACAAGTTAAATTACACAAGGATAGCTTTATTTATAGTTAAAGAAATATTCGTTCTAGAGGTATTTACTTTTGTAAAATTGGTACAGGTGTCTTCTACTCTTTAGGTCTCCTTAAATATAGCCTCACCTAAGGCCACCTTAAATAAACGTCTATGAATTGAAAACTATTTGTAAGGCCTCTTTAAGGTATGATTCGACCTTACGGTTTTCTTACATGAGGGAGCTTTAAGGCTACCTTAAGAAACGGCTATGAATACCAGCCTTAGTCTTCTTAACTTACACTGGGCAATAAGATTACTATGTGGAGTGCGACATCGACACATTGTAAACCCTACGTTATCTAACTATAACTTGACTATAATATCATTAGTACTAATAAACAAACAAGCTGAATTTTCACCTGTTGAATCTCCACACGGTGTTTCAACACAGTCGCTGGCTAAGAAACTGTACTTAAACCCCTAAAACTGTTAATGCTAATTTTCTGCGATGCTATTTTGGTGCGTGTTGCAAGCATTTTTGTTCAAAAATTCGACAAATATAGTAGTTATACCCGAGTTCAAAACTGTTTCGTAGCTTTTTGTAGAGAAAGGTTCAAAGAATTTATATAGGACAGTAAACATTTATTTATGTAAATTGTTCAAAGTTATTAGCTCAAGAAACAAAAATGTTCAGTAACGGAAGTTTAGGCCTACATAAAAAGTAGGAAAAATTTGTTTGTGATTTATTTCAAAATGTGCATAAGTTTTGTAATTTAGTTCTAAATAGAACTGTATAAAATATATATATAATTTTAATAATTTTTTTTGTAAAACACAAGTTGTTATGTTCCTACTACAAGACTGCTAACAAAACAATGCCTAGTTTGAATAGTAATTTAGGAATATATGCTTTGCCCAAAAATGAAATATTATTATAACAAAGTGTAGAGAATAAATCATAGAATTGAACTGTATACTTGAAAGTTCTTATTTAATTATAATAAACGGACAAAAGTTCTCGCGGAGCCAGCCTATACATATACGGTCTAGACTGTGGGAACAACGCGTCATCGTATAACCAGGTAACGCATTGATTTCAACAAATGGCTGTATTTCACATGAATGAACTAATCAAATTCTAACGGTAAATTTGGTTTACTTTACACGAAACGAGAGGTTGTATTTTTCTCTCCAAATCGTTATAAATATCACTATACAAATATATCAAATTGTAATAGATGTATCGATTTTAAAATGTGCTTTTTAGTTGGTTGGAAACTGCCCAATTCCAAGAGTTCACAGAAAACTTTATATTTTCGAAGCTATAACGACTGATTGGAAGGTAGTTTTAGAAAGTCCAAATCTTTACGAATCCAAAGGTCTCTTTATATTATTTTCAAAACAATTCTGTCTAACGATATTGAGCCTTAGAGAAATGGCAAATTTGAGTAATTTCTTTGTGTTTTCTCGCGCGGCATTAGCTGTTTAGCAAACTAAAATTTTAAAACGATGATTATATAATACGTAAATATACGTTTTAGAACAAATTTGTAAATACAAAAAATTTATTTTTTATCATTTCCTTTCAAATGATTTTTGTTTTATTGCGATTAGATGTTTTTTAGTGGGTGAAATATATAATACAAGTTGAGTAGTTTGCCATTTACGCCGAGTGATTTGACTGCGCAATTGTTGAAGTATGAATATTAGGCCTCTACATAGGCACCCGTCCAGTTTTATTGCTAAGCTAAAGTTTATATTTTAATATTTTGGCCAACAATCTGTTACTCATACATATTTCATTTTATTTTAAAGTTTTCAATATTTTTCTAACACAGCTTAATGATTTCAAACTTTTATACACTCATTGTCACGAATCTAGCAAGCTTCTCCATTGTTAGATGCACATATTGTATGTTCGCTATTAAATCTACTCTATTACATTTTGAAACTCAAACTGAACGTATTTAAAAATAAAGTAGGTTTGTCTATACTAACATTATAAGAGGTCAAATTTGTTTGTTTTTATGTATGGGGTAATCTCTGGAACTACTGAACCTATTGAAGAAATAGTTTTACTAATAAAAAGCTACACTATTCCTGAGTAGCTTGAATTAATTTTGATTTAAGAGTTAAAACAACCTCTAAAATAATAAATATTAATTAATTAAATATTAATTAGCTGAAATTTTTTACATTTATTTCTTACAAGAAACATAGAAAAATTATCATAGATTATAGATTTTGTCGTCTGCTCATAACAGGTGAAAATGTAGTAACAACCACTATTAAAAAATGTTGATTGTTATACTTTCCTTAAAGCTAGAGAACTGAAAATTTGGCACTTATTAATTTCAAGTGTCTTATAGGAAATAAAATAAATAATAACACACGCAATTTAAATAGTTAACGTCTAACTAGGGGGTAACAGCCACTTAACAATAATAATAAATGGTTATACTTCCCATGATTGACACCTTTGTTTCATAAGTGGTAATTTGGGTTTCCTTCACTGCGGGGGTTCGTGAGCGAAGAGAGCAAGGGGAGGAGCCTAAGTAGGATTTCTCGATAATAGGGGGTACGTTTTAGCAGTTTTTATCGTTACATATTGTTCTTGACAACCCTTACCTACATGGGAACCTTAGCGATACCATAGGTCATGTATAATAAAATAGTTCATGCACTCATACGGCGGCTGTGTGGCGAAAAAAACGTTGTCGGGAAAATATTGCATGATCGCGCCGCGGGGTAGCGCTAGGGAGAAATCATTCAAAGCATTGGTGCTACTCGCCGCTTCCGTCGTTTCCCCCAAATAGTCACTTTTAGATTGTATGCCTATTTAAATATTTTCATTGCCATAGCGACCGACTTCAAAACTAAATCTTTTCGGTTAGGTTAACAAAATAAAAAAAACACACACAAACAAAACTAAACCTAAAAGGCTTACTGTATTATTATTCAAACATGTACCGTTATATATTGCAAATAAAACTGCTGACCTATACCGAAACAAAACACGTTGCCTGAAAATTTTAAATTTTTTACAAGAACCGCCAACTTGGCAAATTTATATTCTAATTCTAGTAATTCTTCTTCACAACCAACAGTTTTTATGTTAGGTAATTGCAAACACAAACAGCGAAAAGGCTTACTATATATCATAATTCAAACGTCTATCACAATTAAAATTATTCTAACTTTATTAATTTACCAGGCCTATTTGACCAGTTTGAAATACTGCTTTACCGTATCACATTTCGGTCATATTTTATACTTGAAAATTGCCTCTCTTCCATATAAAATGAAAAATCTCTGTTTTAATCAATTGTAATTACAGTGAAAATATCATCGCCGAGGAGGTTGAGCGAGCATCCTGCGAAGCACTCTAGTCAAGTATAAAATCAGTAGGCCTACAGTTTTAGAAAAAATTACGAAATAAAAATAAAGATATTTGCGCTTTAGAGGATTTAGTATACTTCCTATAGACTTAAAGCTTAACAGTGAAGTGTGAAGATATTTCTAAGGTATAAAATCTTCTGTAAATCCTTTAGAGAGTTGTATATCTCGTGCTTAAGTTGAAGGCAAATTTAGATCGGTTTTATAGGTTAGAATAGGTTTACAGTTTATCCTACTTTAAAGCCAAGGCACGAAGATACTATTCGGAAAAAGATTTAGGTTAATCGGAATTATAAAATGTATAAATCGTAGAATTACATCAATGTTTTCGTATCTTTTATTAAAATCAGATACACACAATACACTGACACTACAGTCGGGAGCACGGAATAAGGCGGATGCGAATTTTTGCGCTGTTGCCAGATATGGGACCAGTCGAGAATCTGCACGATCTGGCAACACTGAACATCCAGTGTTGCCTAGTCCAAGCACCACTGCCAACCCCTACTGTTAATAAAACTCGTATTTAAAACTTTTAAATAAATCTGTTCTTGTTTTGAGTATAACGGTTAAATGTTTGAAAATAATGGGAAGTAAAGTTGTTCGCGTCCATGGAAAACGTTAATCCACACGTGCTTCCCGGGTAGTGCTAAATGAACAACAGTTAAACAAATCATTAACCAAATCAAATCATTCAATATTTTCAACCCGTTTATTAGACGATAATATATGTATTCAATAGATGATTATTAGTAGTTAATTATTATTTCAAAATATACAACTATAACAAAATCTACGAGATGCTCTTCTTATTCAGTTATTGCTTTCTTTCACTTTAAAATTGGATTTACATAACTTTTGTAAATTAACGAAAAAGATTTACAAACGCAATACAAAACAAATACTAAAATAAACTTGATTATAAAAACTAATTAATAAAAACGTGAATCCAGAATAAAAAAAAACAGGTAATCGGACCAACGGAGCGTTTGTGGCAGAACGTTTTAGTTTCGCGCGCAATTTTATTGTCGTTAATCAACCACTTTAAAAACCAAAACGGTGCTTTGGAGACAAAAAATATTTAAACAACAGTTTTAGTACGTGTGATTTCCTACAACTTTCCCGCTGACGAAACATCGCTAAATGAAAATTTAAAAAATCCTCTCTTAGCGAAAATTTTATGTCAGATGTTTCCTGAACTAAAGTTTGCATTTTAAGTTTTTAATGTGTACAATTACGTAAAAATATATTTCAGGTAGAAAATGAGATGGGTAGAATACTACATCTTTCCTCTAAACCCCCTTTTTTATTAAAGATAACTCAACTCAACAAGTCACCTAGGGCTAAGGAGAGCATAGCAGGTTACGCCTCGAAAAAACTATTTAGTCTGGTAAGAGACTACGTTTGTTAATACTAAAACATAAACTTTCCGGTCGTTTAATAGTAACGGGTGATCCAATTTCAGTTTCCTATTTTGGCAACACCGACAATTCAACAGCTGTTAATTGTTGCATGTTTTTAATACATCAAACGCCAGTTTATAACAACAAATTTACAAAATTATCGTTTCAACACTGCTCAAAGTGTGTAAAATTATTCAGTTGTTCTACAGAAATAACAATTCCATACGAACTGTGCATCGAAATTTAAGAGAAGAATATGGTGGGTTAGTTATCTTTGACCATGCAGCTGTACCAAAATAAATTTTATACATTTTAGGGTTTTAACCAACTACTGCATTTCAGAAATTTATTAGCTGCCTTAATGTAAGAAATATATTAGTAAAAATTGTTTCTTTGCTTTGCGAGTTTCCCCTCGAATTTGCAAGCGCGGATTAAAGACTGCGCTATACGAGTTTGCACCTCAACCTTCCGGCTTCACTTCGCTCGCAGTTTGTATCCCGGCCTTAGACCTCGGATCAAAGCTGCCCCCAAGCTAAAATCCCCCAAATTGGATTTGAACCGGGTACTTTTACGGTAAATTACGTTTTCATCTATTTCAGTTGAACTAGACGGGCTATATAAGGTAGTGTACACAAAAAACATAGGCAGTCATGGGACTGCCGTCAGAAGTGAAAACATTTTAGTTTCATACAGTTAACTTTATTTTCGAGTTATTAAGAAGTATTTTTAATCAATGTATTAATGTTGTAATAGGATCTTAAATAATTGTAATTAATTATTATATAATAATTATTATTATTATGATCTTAATAATTATCAAATATTATAATGTATTATAACATATATTAGTTCTAGAATTCATATCTATATATTTAATTCCGTAAGCCCAAATTTGAAAATGAAATTCAGAGCGAACGGTAGGTCGTAGGAAGCTGGGAGAGGTCTTATTTTAGAGGTCTGGGCATGAAGTTTTGGGGAAAAATATTAATTTTTCTTAATTGTGTCCCAAAAGTTTGTTACGGAATAAAATAAGTCCCATTTAAATAGCATGGGCATATACAGGTGTAACATTTAAAGAAGTTTAACTTAATAATATAATATAACAGCTGATTTCACCCATCATCTGTAATACGCAAACAAAACCTAGCGCAACAAACTTTGGGGTTATGTTTACAACTTCAATCAATATAAGTATTGCGAAGATAATTTTTTTCTAAATATGAGTTAAAGAACTAATGTAGCCTATAATACGTTATAAGATTTGTATTGAGGTTATAAACTGTTATATAAATACTTTATTTTATTATCAATATAATATATTTATGTATCCAAGTTTATAGAAGTTTATGTACACATTCGTTTAACTTCGGAAACATTCGTACATCTTAGTATAACATACAAACATATTCCATTAATAATTTCTTCATTATCAACTCCTATAAAAGCGAGTGTACGTGGAGTAACATTTAAAGAAGAAATGAATATTCGTTTAACTTAATAATATAACAGCTGATTTCACCTCATCTGTAATACGCAAACAAAACCTAGCGTAGATTATACTTTGGGTTTATGTTTACAACTTCGATCAATAATATAGCCTAGGCCTATAATATTAATAACTTCTAAATCATTTGATCTATCAATATGAAATAAAAGGCAATTAAAAGATAATATTTTTATCTTTCTTTAAATATATATAATAATATGCATAAACACAAAATCTTAACAAATATTCCTACACGTTTATAGTCTTTATAATTGTACACAAGTAAGTTAAATTAATAATTCTAATAACACAATAAAATTACTACAATATATAGGGGCAATTGCCCCTACAAGCCACTAGTTTAATAAAATCAACAAAAAATTATAATGATTGAAGTTGTAAACATAACTTCAAACTATAATGTACACTGGGTTTACAGATGATGGGTGAAATCAGCTGTTATATTAAATGTTACTCGTACAGATATTCGCTTTTAATTAATTGTTCGTGACGGTGACGTTCCTCGAGTTCAATGATTTTTCCTCACGCAAAAAAGTGCCTAACGCGCCTAAATAAATTTTCACTTAAAAAAAAAGTTCAGAATAATCTTACATAGGCTACTTTTTTATTTTGATAAAACCAAAAAACGTTTCATTCTAGAACGAAAAATCTCAATAAAAATTTACGTCCTGTAAAAAACGTGCTTCTGGTTGTTGGATTTCTTGGCTAACGAACACGCTTGAGCGATTTAGAAAACAACTGTGTACCAAAAGACCCAGCAGGACGTAAAATACCATTTGACACCTTAAAACGTATATTAAAACCGTATTATAATAAAGCTAGCACAATTTTGTAGTGATAGGTGTTTGAATTACTACGATATAGTAATCCTTTTTTGTTGTTTGTGTTTGCTATTAAATAACCTAAAAACACAGTTGGCTGTGAAGAATCGCATATATTATTTCTCAAGACTATTTTTTTGTCGGTACGCCATAACTTCCTTAATACATCATCAAATTACATGAATGAGGCATAATTTTAAAGCTTTCCTTAACCACTACACGGGAAAAATAGACAAACAGCTTAAAATGCATGATTTAATAACAAAAATTGATTTAAAAAACTTTTATATTATACTCTGTATGTTCCTAATGAAAGGCGCCATCTACTAACCATCTGTTTAACTAGCATGACAGCTGTTAGTTAGATTGTTTACACTGTAAGATTGTATAGGGAAACTGTTATTTATAAACCAATGTAAATAAATAAACTTAATTAACTGAATTAAATCAGGTAAATGTAGGCCTACTCCGAACTTGCGAAATATTCGCACGGGTCAGCTAGTAAATTACCTGATTATAAATTAAGCAAGTTAAATAAAAAAATGTAAATACTTTCAAGAAACGTGTTTTGGTTCAGTATAGGCCTAAATTACAATTGTCTTGAGCTTTTAATCCAAATCAGCTGTTTTATTTATAATATGTAGTAACAGATGTTTGAATTATAATGTAGTAGGCCTTTTCACAGATTTTTCCTTTGTGTTTGAAATCAGCTGTTTTTTCTGTTATTTTATTCAATTGGTGGCGCAACTTTACTATTCGACTCTAGGCTAACCTAGAGCTAACAGAAATGCAAAAATAATAATTTAAAAAATACCTAAAAGGTTCTAACCTAACCTATTTAGTCACAGTATGTTTACCTGTATTTAACATTTAACAGTAGAATGTAAAACAACGTCGTTGTGTGCAAAAATATTAGGTTAGAGTCGAATAGTAAAGTTACGCCCTAGTGGACTATTTAAATATTTTAGGTTAACTTACATACTGTACGTATTTGAACACATCTTTGTCGTCCAGAGAAACATTTTCCTCCTCTTCACTTAATAAAACGTTTATTAATTCATAACTCATTATCATCAAAAGACACTACTTGTAAATATTAACATTAATACTTGTACAAAATACCACATCAGAAGCAACAGTCGAAATGTACATCTTGCATTCGCACAAAACCGCAACAGCTGATAGAACATGACAATGTGTGCAGCTGATCCACCGCTAACATGATTTCGTCGCTGCCGGCGGCACAGACGAAGCCATTTAACGTACCTATTTACCTGACAGAGATAGCGATTCTCTTGTTGTAATACTAATGAAAAGAAAAACGGATAGTCTTATTTCAAACATTATTGGACTGTAATAAGGATTAAAGGATATAAACAAACAATGTTTTACTATAATATTTTTATTTTACTTTTATTTTATTTTTTATTTATTTATTTATTGTCACATAACATTTTACATATAGCAAGAGCTATAAAACTGGTGACATTTTCCTCAACATAAGCCATAATAACAAAACACAAACACAATAATACACAGTGCAATAACACCATACATAAATTTCCATAACCCTATGATTAAAATCACAATTACAACTATACATTTTTTAAAACATAAACAGAAGATTATTATAAAAGTTCTCAATACATATCAACATTTTATAAATCATTAAAATTACCCAAGTCATCATCTAAATACTCCTGAATACTATAATAAGCCTTTTTTAACAGAAATGCTTTCAATGCCCTCTCAAATACTAATGAATTTTCAATTTCTTTAATACACAATGGAAGATTATTTAAGAATTTTCTCCCCACAAAATCAGAAGTCCTTGAAGCTATATTTAAGCGATACCGAGGCAACACGAAATTATTTTTTGCCCTAGTGTTATATTTATGCTTCTTTTCGTTTTGCAACCCGTAATGTAATTCACCCTAATAAACATTATTGTCTCAAGAATATACAGTGAGGGAAGTGTCAATATTCCCAACCTCTTAAATAGAGGTTTGCAAGAATTAGTTTTCTTAGAAAAAGTCATACAGCGGATATATTTTTTTTGCATTTTAAAAATGGAATCAACACCCACTGCACAGCCCCACAGTAATACACCATATCGCATTATTGAACAAAAGCTGTCATGATAATACTGCCATTTTATACTTGCCTTAGCAATCCTTTTAAAAGTCTTTATATCGTTTAAAGCTGTTTCACCTTTTCATTTTCAGGCATCATCAGAACGAATACACAAAAACACACTTCCCACAGTTAGAGCTATTAACAGAGATTAACATGACATTTAACACATAAACAAATAAAAACACAAAACGACACTTGGTAAAACATTTGTTGAATTTAAAGACTTCAAAAAAGATTGCTAAGGCAAGTATAAATAATAATAGCAATCGGATATGGCTACAAATACAATAATGTTTTACTGTGACAATATTAAGTAAAAACATTATATATGTAATAATGGGTAATTAATTGCCTTATTTTTTACCGTCCAGCACTCTAAAATAGATCTTTCTGGATTACCGGTTTTGGTGGTTCATGCCACCATCATCGGTTAAAAATAAAGTAATTAATTACCCGTTATTGTAATAATTGCATTCTTAGAAGGTAAATAACATCATGTTTAAATTATATATGTACTAGTCAGCTAGCCCCATGCTCGCTTCGCTCACAAACCATCGGGGTGAAGTAAATGCAAGCAGATTATTGTATACTATGAAATTTTCACGGGAATGACGATTGATTAGGACAGAGATTACTATTGAAGTGAAAACTTCTATATAGGCGCACAGCGTCCAAACAGTTAATATGAGTTTACCGTCACGCATTTTTCATTCATGCTTTACTATATATAGTGCACATGAGTATATAACAGAGTATATAGTTTACTTGGAATACCTCTGAAATGGACATTATGCTTCCTCATTTCGTAAGTTGTTTTAAAATAGTTTACTTGGAATACCTCTGAAATGGACATTATGCTTCCTCATTTCGTAAGTTGTTTTAAAATAGTTTACTTGGTAATACCTCTGAAATGGACATTGTGCTTCCTCATCTTGTAAATTATGTTATTTTTATCTTGTCAAATTTAAAATTTAAATCTAAAATAAAATATTATAGGCCTACAAGATTGTCTATATTCAATACAGTTTTCACTTCTGTCGGTAGCCCTACGACTGAATTCTTTTATTATTTTATATAGAAGAGAGTAAATTTTCCAGTTAAAAAACATGACCAAAATGTGATGCGGTGAATTAGTATAGTACGGTTAACTGCCCATACAGGCGTAGTAAAAAATAAAGTTGGCATAATTTTAATAGTGATAAGTGTTTGAATTACTGTATAGTAAGCCTTTTTCTTTGTTTGAGTTTCATATTTCCTAACATAAATAAATATAGTTTAAAAAAACTAAAAAACACGCTTTTAGAGCATATCAAACTAAAAAGTTAAAAATAATTTTTCAAATAAGCTTAAAACAATAATAAACGATAAATACTAGCATTATTGTAAAAAAAGCGTTGGGCGCTCGATGTACGAGAAATATGGACAAAGCGCCCCACGCTTCTTTTACAATAATGCTAGTATTTATCGTTTATTATTGTTTTAAGCTTATTTGAAAAATTATTTTTAACTTTTTAGTTTGATGTATTATAAAAGCGTGTTTTTTAGTTTTTTTAAACTATATTTATTTTTTAATTTTAAGTTCGATTAATTATTAAAAAAAAAATTTGGCCGTGGACGGGATTAGAACCCACGATCGGTGAGTCTGGGGGCTGACGTCAGCGACGACCCGCGCCTTAGACCGCTCGGCCAACGAACGAACTTGCGTAAGAGAGATATACTAACAGTAATAAGCCACTGGCTTTTAGTCCAAAGGAGAGTTACTTACAAACAAACATACAAACATACAAACATACAAACATACAAACATACAAGTGAAGCTAATAAAAGCGTGTTAAAAAAACAATTGCTTCTGAAGAATAATTACCTGATTCTCAATTTGCCAATTGTTTTGCTATGGTAATAAATCTAATCGCTTTCAAGAAACGTGTGTTGGTTCAGTATAGGCCTAACCTAAAACTGTTTTATGCCCCAAATCAGGTGTTTTATTTGAAATAAGTAACAACAGATGTTTGAATTGTAATGCAATGCGCTTTTTTCGTTTATTTGTTGTTTGTGTTTGCTTTCGTTTTATCAACCAAACCTAAAGCAGTTGTTGGTTGTAAAAAATAATTAACTGGGTTGCTATACTATTTTACCATCACCACAAAAAAAAAAACTGGTTTAATTGGTTTAAATGTCATTTTAAAATTAAACAATATTAAATATTTTTAAATATAATAATTTGAATTTACCTTGCCTCAATCAGGAGTCACTCCAATTAAGTATCAGCAATTTCAGTGAACGTTTTGTAAATTTAAAGACTTTAAGTCAAGCAAGCTGTCTTAATTACACGTTCATAAAATTAACATACTATCCTGAAGTCATTACTGTTTCTTGATTGCAGTTGACTCAAACTTTTCATAAGAGTCTTTACTTTTATAAGGGCCTGTTGGAGACTAACCGAAACACTTTAACACTTGTTTGATTCAGAAAACATGAATTTATAAATGAAGGTTTCTGATGCGATTCACTTTTATACAAACTTGTATTCCTTTTTAAGTTTTCTCATTCCGCGTAAAATGTATAAGGATAAATACACTCTGCAAGCGCAGAGGATGGGGACGGTGTTTCACACTGCCACCGCAGCGTAGTGCAGCGCAATAGTCGACGTGTTCTCAAAGCTGCCTCGGTAGTGAAAACTGTTATTTTAAGTGAATGTTGTGGCAAAAATAATAGTTCCACCACGCAGCTGAACCGCCGACGTGAGTTGAGCAAATTTCCAAAATTAAGTTTACAGGCCTATGTTTTAGGGTTTCAACCAACAATTTGGGAAATAGGTCTATTCACGACGGTGCTGAACAGCTGCGAAATGGTTCGCACGCCATTCCGCATATTGCGATTATCTTCAATACACAAAGCATTGCGTGCTTTGCACGCCAACCCTTGTATTAGGAGTATCTTCAATACACAATGCATTGCGTGCTTCGCACGCCAACCCCACGGTAGGATTCACCACATGGTTTTGAACCGGGTACTTCTATGGTATTTTACGTTTTAATCGATTTTGGGGGACCCAAGCGAGCTATAAGGTCGCGTAAAAAAAAAAAATGTGCAGAATAACATTTTACATTTATATTTGTAGAACATTTTCAAAAACAAATTCATTCTCGTAGGAAAAATCTCAAAAAATAGTTAGATCCGGTCAAATTTAAGCCTATGTGCTATGGACGCACATGTGCGTCCGCTTTAAAATATTACTGTTTATTACGTATAAAGGTTCAAAAATAAAAAATAAAGTTATTTCTACTCATTTAGGCTATAAATGTAAAACATAAAAGGTCAGCTCCTAGCATAGGAAATATGAAATTTGCGTAGGAGTGAACGTGTTAAGGGCGAGGTAAATATCCACTAGTTCGTTTGGAGGATGAGTCACATTAGAAAGCGGTGTGGGAAAATGTTTTTTTTCCTCTTACGCCCTTTCCCCACAAACATGGCCCATCGTGCCAGGGCGAGGCCTAGTGCTAGGTAGGATTCACGCCGATATCTGTACTATTTATACATCTACGAAAACCGATAAATAAAAGAAATTTTAATCGTTGCAAAGTTTATGTATATTTATTGTATTTACCTTTATAAGTCTGTTAAATAATCTTTTTTTAATGTTACTTAGCTTTGGCCATTTCATCTACACACAGACATCATAAACACAAAACTGACCACAATAGCAAGACAACTGAATGAACACGAGGTAGTAGGGTGCATAGTCCAAAACTTATATTTATTGTAACTCATATAGTGAACCCAGTGAATTTTATATTTTTTAATGTGTATTGTGTTTATGTGTTCATGTTTTTACTATGGGAAATTTTGTGTTCATGACAAGAGCGAAGCCTGATGATGTCTCTGTGAAGATGAAACGGCCGTAGCTAAGTAACATTAAAAAAGGATTAGTTTAAACAGAGCTATAAAGGTAAATAAAATAAACAGATTGAGAATAATGAGCCAGAGGCTTGAAATATAAAAAAAATAACGATGTTTATGAATGTAACCACTTTAGCTATTTGTAATGAAACATACTATTTTAGTAAATACATTAAAACCTAAAACGAAATCCTAAGTTCCAATTAGATCTACTAAATTAAAATTAAACGTGAAAGGCAATCTGTCCAGTTTTAAACTTCGCTAAAAATAATTATGGTTGTGGTTGCAAATTAATTTATGAGGCATTGAGGCTCATTATTTTTGACATTAGCAATGTTTGGTAAAGATTGATCTCTTCAAAAAAGATCGTTAATCGTCAGCCATAGTAAATAAAATTACAAAACCCAAAATTGTGTACGTTTATATCTTCATACAAAAACTACCCAATTTATTTTACTAAAATTTCACAATTTACACATATTAGTACCAGGATGTTTTTAGAGAATATCGTCTATACAAACAAAAAGATTTAAATGAGGTAGCTACCCCTATACAATAAAAATAAATAGCACAAAATTCCTACAAACTATATATCTAAAATTATTATCCTTAATATGATATAAAAACATTTGCAATTCGATTACTTCAAAGGGATGAAATGGAATAACCACCCATAAAATTAAATCAAGCAGTAGAAAAGTATTGCCAGGTCCGCTAGTATAATATAATTAGTTGTATTGTATGTTTTTACGAAAAACACCCCACAAATAATTTGTTAACAGAGAATCGAATTTTATTCTTCGTTTTGCAAATGTCAAAATATATCGTCAAACTTTTCCTCGTATTACTATTATTGTATCATATTCTGCTTATATTCCCTTATATTCTGCTTATACAATTGTTCGAATGTAAATTAAACCGTGAAAAGCTAAATTATAACCCTGCATACACGTGTTAACGTCGATAAAGACTAATTACTTTCTATATTTTTGTTTGCATATTTCAAAATAATATCCAGTGAATTTGTAAGGTTTATTTGTTTTAAACAAATTGGAAACGCAAACACTTGGGAATTGAAGTGTTTTATCACGAGTTCGGTTACAAAGATTTCCTCCGGGATTATCTACAAAGGGAACGCTAGCGCTCGGTTTCTGTAAGCACTAATAGCTTTGGTTAATTTAACTAAGATCTTAATGGGGAATCTATCAAACCGTAATTGAGAGGCTTGCACATGTATTCAGAGCTGAGATGGTATTAATTGATTGCAATGCCTTATCGGTGACTTGTACTGTCAAACAATTAAATAATTAAATGCATTAACACACGTGAGTCTGTAAAAAAAACAACTAACATGACCAACAACTTGTACAAAATTCAAATAAGAAAAAAATATTCAAATGTACTGAATTGTATTTATAGTGCAAAACAAAAATAGCAACGCATGTAATAAAAATCAACTCCTATAAAAGCGAGTGTACGTACAATATACAACGTATAATATAACAGCTTTGTAATACTTAATCAAACCAGCACAGATTATATTTTGAGGTTATGTTAACAATTTCAATCATTTTAATTTCTTATGAATAATATCTTACAGTTATCTTTTTAGATACCCCCAACAAAAATTCATTCTACTACGAAAATTTTCAAAAAATATTTACTTTCTGTCGTGTTTCCAATTATTGGTTTTATTGTCTAACAAACTAGTCCGAGCAACTTAGACAACCAACGTATGTACTAAATTTGGACCAAATCGGACTTAAAATGCGGCCTTTAGAGTGCAAACACATGTATTTGATATTTATTTATACTACCATTAAACTGCAATAGACATGGTCTTAAAACAATATTTTAAAATCTTACAACAATATACATAGGCCTAATTATACTGATATAAATGGACATACAACATAAGACAATGAAAACTTACACATTGTATCACAATAACTACCAATAGACCTACAGTTATTTGCCATTATTTCAATACACTGCGTGCCAGGATTTTATAGAATCATCATTCATTTGCATGTGGAGGACTTTTCAGAGATTAATCTAGCCTACTTTTTATCACATAAATATTTAGGGTTCCTATTTAAAAATGTAAACATTATGGACAAAATGGGGGGTTTGGCTACACGAAACCATCTACAGTATATAATACAAATGAATTGCTGTTCCTTTGTAAGCGCATCACTTGAGAACGGCTGGACCAATTTAGCTAGTTTTTGTTTTAAAATGTTCGTAATAGTCAAAACTAGGTTTTCATGTAAAGAAAAATTTGAAAAGTTTCCCGAAAAAGTTTCAAATTTTGAAAAAACTAAACAGACTCTTTTTTATCGACTCAAGACCATAGCGCACAAAAACAGCTGTTCCTATAAACATGTTAGTTTACATTCAATACTATAGCAACTTTAATCACCATTTATAATCAGTTTATTATTCTTCAAAACCAACCGCATTTTTTGGTTAAATTGACCAACTTAAAGCAAACAAATACAAAAATCAACTAAAAATGCTTACTATATTTTAATTCTATTCAAACATTAGTTGTTATAAAACAACTGATTTGGATCAAAAACTGGACATATTTTAAGTTACGCCTACAATGAACCAAAACACGTTTATTTGCAACCAATTGGGCTAATTTAGAATCAGTTTTTTTACAATTCTATAGAACTATCAGCTTTTTAGATTAGGTTTAGATCAGCAAAGAAAAGGTTTACTGTATTATGTATAAAGGTTTACAAAATATAAATAAAAATATAAATTTGTGTAGTACGTTCTTAAGTGGCATAAAAACCATTTTGCAATTCGATTACTTAAGTCAGTGTAATGAAATGGAATAACTAATCTTTAAATTAAACCAGACAATAGCGAAGCATTGCTGGATCCACTAGTTATAAATAATACAACTGCCCTGTATCAAAAGCTTAACCATTTTACAAGAATGTTTGCTTTAATTTACTGTATATTATACCGGTTCAACAGTTAAATATAAATCAAAACAGTATGCAATTATATGAAATGTACCCATAGATGTTAAATATACCTCAAAACCTGATTCACAATTTTTGTGTTCGTTCGGAAGTTATGAGTAACAAAATGGCGGAAAACGGGATTTTTAGCGTTCATTGGTGCATAGCTAATAATGAGTGTAGGAGTTTTGCCTACGGGTATCAGGTAGAAAGGGTCCCCATCCGCGAATTCCTCACACTGCGGAGTTTTGCCTACGGTTGGGGGTGGGCGCGAGAGGGGGAGGGGGAGATAGAGAGATTCCTTTAGAGAAGAGAGACAAAGAGACTCTTCTAGCAATTATAAAAGAAAGAATTCTGCCAGGTACAAAAATTATCACTTTACAGGTACCGTATTATCACTTTATATAATTAGAATAAAAAAAAA
>JAGFPH010004198.1:72647-87499 GCA_018207615.1 Philaenus spumarius
TAATTCTTCAATTTGATACCCTTTTAACAGGAGTGAAATTAACATTCCTTTTACTCAACTAAAAGTAAATTTTGTCATAACGAAATTTAGATTTTTCTGGCAAAAAATTGTTCAGAGCCGAATTTGCTTTTGTATTAATTTCCTCTGGAGTTAAACAAAATTCATCACTATCACTCATGTTTGCGGAATGCGTCAACTCACGTTTGAGGTTAGTTACAATAACACACTAACATCCGGAACGTATGGGTACAATCAGCTGATGTACGAATAGAGTTATTTTTATTACAACTCTACTTCCGTCAAATGACGAGCTCTCATTGGTCTAGAGCCTATTATGTAAAGTGACTCCTGTTAGGTAAAGATATCATTACCTAATCGGGTTGGCTTTTGGTTTGTAATGTACCTCTTTCTGATGTTACTTGTAATAGCGTTATTGGTGTTTATTGCAATGGTCGTAGATAAAAATCTTTACCTTATACTTTTTGTACGTTACTTAATTATGTGCTAACCAAAGTCACTGTGGATGTAGCTTGCTGTTAAATTCAATAATAAGAAAAATTCAGTCTAGACACACAGAGTGTAATATCCAAGATGCTATCCGCTGATAACGCTGCTGGGGATTAGTCGGTTTAATATCGGTGGATAAAGTTGTCGTAGATTTCCCAGTGGGGTTTTCTTTAATATACTGTACCAGTAAATATAGCGCGTCCAGGTATTAACTTTTAACACGTATTAAAACACACAAGGTAGAAACTGTCTCACATAAAACTTATTAATACAATAAAAAATAATTCCAAAACGCAGTTGAACCGCTGACGTGAGTTGAGTGAATTTTGAAGTTACACTTTATTGCGCCCGTTGTAATCGGGATGTGAGGTGTCGGTCGAGAAACCGCGCCATGCGTTAGGAGTAAAATCCGGAAAGTGCCTTTTTATACCTTTCTTCGTATATTCGTATACTTTCCTATACTTCAAAAAGTCGGATTGATTTGAAACTTTGCACACTTATCAAGGACCGATGACAATGCAATATTAATTTTGTTGGTTGTAGTAAGTGAGCACTGATCATGGTCCCTTGAACAAGACGTGAATTTCACCCCTTCAAAACCTCGGATTGATTTGAAACTTTGCACACTTATCAAGGACCGATGACAATGCAATATTAATTTTGTTGGGTGTAGTAAGTGAGCACTGATCATGGTCCCCAGAACACGACGTGATTTTCACCACCTTCAAAAAGTCGGATTGATTTGAAACTTTGCACACTTATCAAAGACCGATGGCAATGCAATATTAATTTTTTTGGGTTTAGTAAGTGAGCATTGATCATGGTCCCCTGAACACGTTTTTGGCAGTTATTAAACATTTTATATACAGGGTGATTCACGACGATATGCAGAAACTTCGGGAGCTCATTCATTTTGTTGGGTGTAGTAAGTGAGCACTGATCATGGTCCCCAGACTAACTGTGACCAACCAAACAGATGCAACGATAGTATTTATAAACTTTCGCTTCGAGAGTTTGCATTCCGGCCGTCGCGTCACCACGTAGCAAGAAGGCGCAATACGGTAAAATTATTAGTGCGGATTTGAATCAAGTACTTTTATGGCACTTTACGTTTTGATCAAGAGAACCAGACGGGCTATAAGATCGTGTAAAAAAACAAAACGTGCAGAATATTATAGTCTAGTATATTTTGTTACAAAAAACCCTCCAAAAATAAAATTAATAAATTCTAGCCCGAAAAATCTAAACAGAATTTACTTCTGCTAAAAACGTGCATCCGGTAGTCGGATTTTTTGTTGGGTAACAAACACGTTCGAGCAAACCAACGTGTATACCAAATTTGGACCAGATCGGACGTAAAATGCGGTCGTTAGAGTGCGAACACATATATACATTTATATATATATATATATATCAAATCCAAATACCCCTCACTGACTCATCGCGAAATTTCAAAACCACCGAACGGATTGGAATTAAATTTTATTATGTAGCTTCCTCTAGGGCCATAGGTGCTCGCCAAGAAAGGTTTTAAAAAAATTCGAAATTTTAGAGGGTGTTGGGGTGTTAAAACCCCCATAAAAAATACATAGTACATAATATATTTATGGATATATTTTTTTGGTTAATATACATTTAACTTTGATTAGTCTATCCGTGCAAAGCCGGATCGGTCCAGGTATATAAATTTCATCCTTAATGACAGTCCAAAAACCTGTTCTAAAGACTATGATCGGTACTCAATGACTTTTGGTCTTAAAATAAGATTCACTGCAATAGCTCATATTTTCTATTTAAATTCACTAATAATCAAACAACTTGATTGTCTGTTTTATATTTGTATAATGCAATGATATTGTATAGCCTTCTAAGCTTTGCCGTTCCAGTACTGGAAAACAAAACTAATTCTCCATCTACAGAAAGATATTACGTTTAACATTAAAAGTTGATATCGTAGTTTTCCAATCATCCAACTCAAAGTTTAATTATCTCCAGGAACACATTTTGCAGATGATTGCTTCGGTTAACTTGATCCATCGTAACGTTGAGTTACACTTCCCTCCCGTACTGTATTATCTTTCCACATTCTATCACTCGCCTCTCCCAGCAAAACAACTTAATGTGTTTCTAATATTGATCCTTAGCGTTCTAATTGTTTTTATAAATGAACTAGGGGTCTCCACCCTTGCTCGTTTAGCTCATCAACCCCCTCGGAACACTTGGTGAAGCAAATGGTGAAGCAAATACAAACAGACTGTCGTACACTCTAATATTTTCACAGAAATGAAAATTAATTATTACAGAGGCATTTGGATTTGAGTTTAGTGGTAGGGGTAGTGGTGCCCTATACATAATGTAATATAAAGATCGAAATAGACAAGCGTGTCCTCAAAACCCATAATTTTGTCAGTAATTTTTACATTTTTGACATTTTAAAATGGGAACCCTAAAAATTTCTGGGATAAAAAGTAGTCTAGACTAGTCTCTGAAAAATCCTTTTCGTTCAAATGAAAGATTCGAAAATATTTTTTCAGCGATTCTGGAGATTATCCCGAGCAAACAGACAGACAAACAATTAAAAAATGCATATTTAGGTTTTGGTAATGTTTTATTTATATGTATAGGTTTTGTTAATCTCCGCAATTGTTCAAGCAATTTTGATGCATTTTTCGTTTGCACGTAGAGTACTTTTCAAATACTAATCGAGCCTACTTTTTATCAAAGAAATATTTAGAGTTCCTATTTACAAATGTAATACATATTAATATAATTGAAGTGTCTATCTTTGATTTCACAATAAATCCTTTTTTCTAATTTCATATGGTTATTCCCAAGCTACCAACCTACCAACCTAAAAAACCTAAACATAAAATATTTTAATTTTTTGTCTGCCTTACTATCTGTATAATTGTCCGTTATAATCTCCGGAATGGCTGAACCCATTTAGAAGAAACGTTCATATGCATGTAGAGGACTTTTCAGAAACTAATATAGGCCAATTTAAAAAATGTAAATCTTATGGACAAAATTAGGGGTTTTGCGGACGGACCTGACACGAGAAGAAACATTCCTCTGTGCTCCGTTTTAACAACATAAAGTAAATTTCTTTATAAATCTAAGTATATAAATATTTAATTTAAGTACTTTTTTAGATGTATTGTTAAAAACATTTAATGTATTTTAAAATGCCCAAAATGTAAATGCTTAACTCAGTTTTAGGCTAGGAATACACTGAAACAACACACGTTTCTTGAAAGCTGTTACATTTATTACCATAATAACCAACTTGGTAAATTTAAAATCACTTATTAATTATTCTTTAACCGACTGTTTTATAGGTTAGGTAAAAGCAAACGCACAAAAAAACTACAAAAAGTGCTTACTTTATTATAGTTTAAACATCTGGTGCTACATATTATACGATCTCCTTTAGATGGCTTTATCAACATGTATTTGAAATTTTAACTATTGATTAATTAAATATTGATGGTGAAATTAGAACGCACGCCGTAGTGAGTGTGGCGAGTGACTATTTTTATCTCTGTTTTACATTATGTACAGTAGGAAATATACTATGTGAAGAAGCGGTTGGTTGTATGCCCAGAAGCATTGACGGAAAATGCTCATGCGCTAACAGCATGTAGGTCAGCGTAGCGAGTCAGTCGGTGACAGAGGTTAGTCGCGTTATCTAATGCACTGCCTTTTCTAAAAACATTGCAGTGTTTTATTATTTCAGGACTATAATTAACTTAATGAAATTGTTATAGATATTGTATATATTGGTAATTATTGTATAAATTATTTGTAAATATTGTACATAACTTTTAAAAGCATAGCTTTAAAAAACAGACTGAGTAGTAGTGTACAAGGCGTATTAAAGAAGGTGTGTGCATCGAGGAGCGTGAACTCGTCCGGCCCGCGCAGCTACGTCACGTGCTACACACTGAACCAGTAGTTCCGAGCGCAATTGTAAGCTTTTCCTCAACCTGCGAATAAAGTACTTTATGGTTTTGTAAAAATTATTTTTTTGGTATAGATGAAAAGGTAATAAAGTGAGCATTAAAATGATCTATGTCCATGGCCAAATATTCCTAGGCGTATTATTTTGAAACAAGCCTAAATCTAATATACGGGTTTGAATGACATAAAAACTACCCTAAGTGAGGAAGTTTTTTACTATTACTTTCGGGAGGCATTCAAAGACATAGAAATGTAGAGAATAAAATGTAGTAAATACTGACATCGATTTTTTTATGAAAGTTATAGCTGTCCTACATAATAAGATTGTAATCACAACCAGAGTTACTCGCTTCTTGTGGCGATTGAATGTACGCTAATCTAATTTGTTATTAGTTCTCGTTTATCTTCGTTATTTATTATTCACATTGTTGTAAACAGGTAAATTTTGTTTAGTGTATAAATATGAATGTTTAAAGAATTGACAAATTTAAGTAGCTCTATAGGGTAAAACTTTTTACCATCAATAAGATGGTGATTTTTCCAGTTTATTTGTTTTGTTATGTTTACTAGGCCTACTATTACTAGTAGGCTACTAAATTTACTTTTCAAAAATTGAAATTATCTAAAATTGTGATTGTTTAGTTAGCCTACCCAAGGCAAGGATAAATAATAAATAAAAATTAATATAAACTAATTATCAATGAAATAATTAAAAAATAGCAGTCGTGGTGAATACAACATTGAGTTTTATTTCAGTATTAACCCTAGATTACTTATGTAAAAATTTTGTCACGGGATTACTTATCTATCGTAAATTTGACTACTAAAATTTTTTTTTTCTTACTGTACTCAAATAATTTTCTAATTATTTTTTTAAATTGTAATTGTATCCAAGCATATTTTAGGGCTATGTATATATTTTTTAAAGAGTTATACATCAAATAAATAAAATAATTTTCACCACCAATATTTTATTTTTGTTACTCTTTAAAATTATTTAATAACATACAACAGCATTTCAGTTACTTCATAAATTCTGTCCACTTCGAACATAAAACAATTTTAATACTCTAAAAATATATGTTTTAACCGTCTAAGCGTCAGGTACTTTTTTAAGTTTACAGGTGCTTGTAAACTTGGCATTATCACTTAGATAGAATGTATCCTATTCAAGTAAAGTGTACACTATTAAACATTTTATTGTTCAGGAAAGTATGGAGAACATTGCCATGTAAACAAAATATTCAAACAAATTTCTGTAACTATTTTTGCGTTTCAAAAGAAAAAAAACAAATTGGTAAACCAAAGTTTCAAAAGTAAGGGTTTTAGAAAAATAATACAAAAGTTTTTAGTTATAAATCCAAAATATATAAAAATAGGGGAAACCCCTCCGTGCCCCGCACGCCAACCTCGTTGGAACCTTCTAACACATAATCATTTTATGTTTTCTTTATAATAATTGTTTAGGATTTATAATAACCCCAAAGCTAAGATGGTAAATATTGTTAAATGTTGTTAAATGTTCGAATACAGTGTTTCGTATATTTTATAACAGCAGTTATAATAAAGGTTAAAAGAACCAGCAAGGCTCAGGTCTACACCAAAACCTAACCTAAAAGTTAAAAATACAAATAATTGCTTCAAAGTATGAAACAGCTGTTAATGGAAATTTTTTACATTTTTTTTTAAATGAATTATAGCTTATGTTAATCAGGGATAGTGTAGCTTTTTATTTCGTAGATCAACATTTCTTGGGAATCGATGAAACCTTACCCCGTAAAAAGCTCTCATTTTTGTTTGAGTTACCGCAGCCAAACACGGCACAAAAAGGCATTATAATTAACGGTTATTAATTATAAGAAATGTTATTACAATAATGTAGAAATGTTTGTTGCCTATAATTAAAAAATAATTTGACGTTAAAAAAGCTTGAAGGTCGTACAGATTTCGGCGATAATATGGGGAAGGAGTCTAGACTGGAGCTCCGACTGTAGCACTCTACGTCACGGGTAGGCTGGAGTGGAGGGAGAAGCTGCGCATGCACACACCTTCTTTAATACGCCTTGAGTAGTGTACGCACAGGGCGATTCTATAGCCCTGGTGTATAGTTGCCTCAAAACGTAGAGAGACACCCCTCAGGTAGAACGAACCGTCCTAATCACCTATTAACAAACAATGCCTTTGTTAGAAGCGGTCAACCAAGGGACTGCCGGCATTGACTAATATTACAAGAAATTCTGTGTTACACTATAATTTGCAAACAATTGATACATTATTCCTACATTATCGAATGATGGCTCATTTTTTTCGTCTTGCTAAGACGAATAAAACACAATTTGAATCACAGTTCTACCATTACCGAAATAACAGTTGTCGCTAAATTTATTTAAATATTACCGAGTGATACTGAAAAACCCGTTATCTATGAGTCATGTTGTTGGTAAATGCCTGCCCTGTCTTCAACCATTAGTCCAGTCAAATTGTGTTTTTCACAGGAAAGTTTTGGGGTAGTTTTGGTTTCTTCAATTTTATATGTTTTTTGGGGTGCTGAATCCGAATCTGAGGTTTGCCTACAAAATTTCGTGACGCAACATTGAAAATAATGCAAAAAAAGTTAAAAAAATCTTATTTTTGAACGGGTTTTCTCTTATAACTCGAAAACTATCAACTTTTCATAAATAACCTTCCTATTCAAAATGAAAGAACATAAAATTTCCTACAAATTTTACGGTTTATGTTTTTTTCTCCGACGAACCGTTGGAGCTTAAGCGCTATTGAAAATTGTCGTATTTCGGCTGTCACCGAAAAAACCCACTTTTTCACTCCAAGACCCAAATTTATATTAGCTTATTATTTTCTCCTACTTTTAAGTTGAATACAATGTAGACTGGTTTTAAATGTTCTGCCATCTCCAGTAATAAAAAAATATTAGTTAAAATAATTTAAAAAAATAATATACCACGTTTTAAAAACGAACTAAAAAGTACAAAAAAAATTCTCCAACCCCCATTACAGATTTATAAGCCATACAGATGCCTAACCCCTTACATATTGTTTCGAATATTTGTAATTGTGAATTTTTAATAGGTATGAAAAGACTTGTAAGATTATAAACGAAAAAGTGGGACGCTTGCAATAGATAATTGATTCAGCACCCCAAAAAACATATAAAATGGAAGAAATCTAAACTACCCCAAAACATTCCCTCGGGGGTCTCTTTTGAGCACAAATTGACTGTATTATTAGTTCAGTTTGTTGCTTTTCGCCCGTGGTGTGATGGTGAAAATCTGCATCTGGAAGAAGTTTTTAACAGCCAACAACCATATCAAACCAACTGTCCCAATCAAATATTCGGAACAGCTAATTTGATATGATATTTTGCCTGCCAACCATTTTTATTTATTAATATCTGTTCATTTGAACTTTCGACAGGATTATTCGCTTGGTTACTATCACACCACGGACGCCACATCTCAACGATATTCACTTGCGAAAAGAAACAAACAAACTGGGGGTCGAAGGCAGGCATTTACCAACAAAATACCTACAACATGACTTATAGATAACTGGTTTTTCAGTATCACTCTGCAATATTTAAATAAGTTAAGTGACAACTGTTATTTCGGTAACGGTACGTCGTAGAACTGTGATTCAAATGGTTTTTTATTCGTCTAAGTAAGACGAAAAAAATGAGCCGTCATTCGATAATGTAGGCCTAATGTATCAATTGTTTGCAAATTGTAGTGTAACACAGAATTTCTTGGAATATTAGTCGATGCCGGCAGTCCCCCGGTTGACCGCTTCTAACAAAGGCATTGTTTGTTAATAGGTGATTAGGACGGTCCGTTCTACCTGAGGGGTGTCTCTCTACGTTTTGAGGCAACTATACGCAGCAGTCAAATCCCCCACCCCGCCACACATAACATACCTCCTCCCTACCTGCGCGGGCCGCTTCTTCACATATACAGTATTGCCATCTGTATAACTCACCACTACCCCTATAACCCTAACACGATCCAATTACCTCTTTCCTATTCAATCGTAATTTCCTCGTATGCATCAGAATATACAATAATCTGCTTGTATTTGCTTCGCAACGAGTTTGCCACGGGGGTTGGTGAGCGAGCAGGGACAGAGCCCATTTTTATAAACACATGTTTACAGTGCTAGCAGAACATACGAAATACGTATTACTCTCAGAATAAAACTTTTAAGCGTAAACAAATGTAATACAAAAGAACGAAGAAGAAACTTCGAAATTTTGATTACTTGAAAGTGTTAACTGTGGTTGCGGCCAATATACATCGTGCACTTACAGTTTTATACTGGTTTTAACAATCCACTTTATGAAACCTTCGGGTTAGAAGCATATTTACTTCGGACATTTAGAACTTTTTAAGTTTTCACTCAACACTTTAAAAAAATAATAATAAAGTATTATTGCAATATTATTTATGTTAGAAAACGTGCAACCACTTTGCAGCCCTCATCTTTGCGACAGGTGTTACTTTGATGTGTTAAATGTGTTTGCAAACGTTCCCATTTACTCTTTCAGTCTTTTCTCGTCAAGAAAATAGTATTATTTGAAGAAAACAATTTTTGTTAACGGTTACATTAAGCTTTTACTTCCAGGAAATAGTATAAATCCTTATATATAATACGTGAAGCCGTTTTTTGTAAACACAACTCCTCCCTTATTTCTGGACCAATTTTAATGTTTGAGGTTTCAAAAAATTCGTCTCATTTCGTAGTTTTGCAATAAGGTTTTAGATGTCAAAAATTCTTATCCTCAATGGCGTGAGCTAATCTCAAAGGTCGGGTTTCCCCATAAGATTAACATGGAACGAATTTAAAAACCATTTCTACACAAAACAGCTGTTTATAATAAGAAACAAACTAATCCAGCTGCTTTCGTGGATGTAAATAATTATGTTTATAGTAGCCTATTCAGTAGGTTATAGAAACCTTCTTAATGTTAAACAGATAAAGTCCGATTCCCTTCGTTGGTATTTTTGTTCAAAGAACAGAAAATGCCTCAAGTAATTATAGGTTAGGCCTAGAATGATGAAACAACTTCTTGAATGTATTTAAATTCATTACCATAGCAACCAATTGAATAAAATAACAGATAAAACAGTTGATTCGGTTGTCCAGCTTTTAGTACAAAACAATATTTTAAGTTAGGCCTAGACAGAATCAACACATGTTTCAAGACACACAATACAATAAAAATTGCGTTATTGGATTTATAAATAAGAAAAAGCTATGTTATATAGTTACTAAAAATAAATAAGGCATATTATAATTTAATAGTAGGCATATTTATTGATAATATACGGTACCTAATACGGTAGTTGAGTAACCAATATTAACAGCTGATTTCAAAATATGAAACAATTATTAAATAATTATATAACTGCTATTATAAAATATACAAAATAATTTCATTTGAACATTTAACACTATTTTCCATCTTAGTTTTGACGTTACTATTAATCCTACACCTTTATTATAAATAAAATATAACATATGTTTTTAGAAGGTTCCATCGGGGGTTGGCGTGCGGAGCACGCAGGGGTCTCCCCTAGTTATATAGTATTAGCGTAAAGAGTTAAATATAAAATGCAAAACAAGTAAAATGTATACAAAATGTCTGCGATGCTCAGCGCCGATGGCAGATACAACATTACAATCTTGTCAAGCATTTGCTATATTGTAGAAGTAGGACTATGTAGAAATGCAACTAAAATCATATTCTATCTTGGCAAGATTTTTAGATTGTATTTTAATTTTTTGAATCTAGTTATAAAAACATTGACGAAACAACATTATTTTAAAAGCAATTAGTATCCTGATCAACCTAATTATTTCTAAAATTAACAAATTAATAAACTACTTGATGTATTTTCCTGAACTTTTATAGTCAATTATTTTGAATGCAAGCAAGATACTAAGCTCTTGTTTTCACTATTACGTTTCTATTTTAATAAGCTTTACAATCAAATGGGTATTACATGAGGTACATTTACGTTTTGAAATTGTCAACATCCATAATATATATATATAGAAAACCGGCATATAAATATTATAACGGAGAACAGTTACTTACATTTCGACTAAAGGCCTTCGCTCCCTGCTCGCTTCGCTCACCAACCCCTACAGCGACTCAGGGTGAAGTAAATGCAAACAGACTATTGTATACTATGATATTTTCACGGGAATGACGATTGATAAAGACATAGTTTTTTATTGTTATATAGAAGAGACACTATAGAATTTTGAAGTTAAAAATTATACCAAAATATTTAACGTTAAAGCAGTATTTCAAACTTGTCAGATAGACATGGAAAATAATAAAGTTAGCATAATTTGAATAGTGATAGGCGTTTGAATGATTATGTAGTAAGAATTTTTCGTTGTTTGTGTTTGCTATTACATAACCTAAAAAACAGTTGATCGTGAAGAATACTTGCCTGTTTCTAAATTTATCAAGTTTATGTTACGTTCAAGAAACGTGTTAACATAATAAAGCTATTGGTTGCGTTTACTGATTCTAAATTTGCTAAGTTGGTTGATATGGTAATGAATGTAAATTCATTCAATAAACGTGTGTTGGTTTAGTATTGGCCACAGATAGAATGGTTTTGTTAAAGTTTTGATTCGAATCAGCTGTTTTATCTGTTAAAGTGGTGGGAGTGAACCCCCTATTTTTACCATTTTTAACCCTTGAAATAAATATTTTACAAAGTCCGTTATTGCACTCTACACAGTGGTTTGGAGGTAACCTGAAAATGTTCTGTCTCTAGCTATCACAGTTTCGTCTGTACATCGATTATGAATCAACCAATCAGTCGGACAATCGATCAGGACTTCTTTTTATACATTTAAAAATACGAATTTGGTAACTTCCTGAACAAAATTCATATTTTGTACAATATATGTACAATAAATTCTCAGAAAATGATAAACGATTTCTTCGTTCGTCAGTTAAGTCACAATTAGGAATACTTAAGCACTCAGGCTGCTACAGACAAATTTTACCCAAGTTATATTTTTATTATTTGTTTAAGGTTATCGAGCCAAACTCACTTGTGGGTGGATTTGGAAGTCAATGTAATTTGTTAGGTACATATTGCACTATCAAATAAACGTCAAATTCTTTGATCAAAGATTTGACATCAAAGAAATTTGATGATTCTTTGACGAAATAATTCATTCATCAAACTTTGAACACACTTTGACATTTTGTAATCTTTGACAAAGATTTTGAAAAAAGAGTAAGAATAAAGCACTAAAATATCATAGTACGCATTTTTTAGGTAACCTCCAAACCTCAAAATAATATACTTTTTTTCTGTTTTCATTATATTCTTTCTGTTAATTTACTTTTATATTTTTAATACGTTGGCGAAATTGACATGGAGTGTTGAAACTATGAAAACTTTAATTTTACATTATGAAAAAGAATATTGTTTGTGGAACATTCACACGAATGCCTATAAAAATCGCGATGTAAGGCAAAAACCTTCTGAAGAAATTACAAATAATGTTTTGCAGTCTGTAATATTGGGGTTGGCAGTATAGCCTAAGTTTATGTTTTTTGTAAAACATTAAATAGACTTTCATTATGTTTGCTTTATTGTAAAAGTGTATTACAAGTTTCTTTAAAATTCGTTTTTGAAATCTTAAATCGTTATTATATGAATTACAATTTTTCAACTGTAATTTTGTAATAATAGTTAATAAAATAATAAAAATATTAGAATAAACCGAAACATAACCCCAAAATATATCAAATTTATTATCAAAGTTGATCAAAGTAATTGGACAGGTGTAATATGTATTCTTTGACAAATCTTTGTCAAAGATTTCATCAAAGATCTTTGACAAAGATTTGACAAATTATTTGACAAACAACTTTGACAGTGAATATGCCCCTTAGCAACGTGACGTCGAAAAAATATTTGATTTGTATTACTTCAGACCAAAATTAAAGTTAACTAGTTTTAATAATAATTATTACTTTCTCCGGCAAAGTAATTCTCTAGTAATGTTTGTTTTAGTAAAACTAATCGCCGGAAGGTTTAGGATTTCCCTTTTGCCATATTTGTCATTAAATAAGAAAATAATTCACTCCTATTATCTTTCAACGTAACAATAAAAACAAATAAAAAAAGCAATTAAAGTGAAAAAATAACTAAAAATCACCAACTTTAAATTAACAACAAAAATATTATCATATTTATGAAAACCTACTGGAAGTAAACCGTCACAACTAGAGCAACAGCTGTATCTATTTGCATTTCCAATGGAGCTGAAAGAATTTAATGCGATTCCTGCATTTCCGATTTAAAATGACAGCAGACAAAATCGATTTCCACAGTTTTTAACGAGGTCAACTAAAAGACATTACAGTATTTCTATGGTAGTTTTCGCGCAAAGGTTTTTATATAATGAGTACATACTTTTTTGTTGCTACGTAATTCTTAAAATCAACACATATAAAAGCGAGTATACGTCCGTATGTACGTGAGTAACAATATACTAAATCAGATGAGTTCACCCATTATCTGTAATACAAAACCTAACGTAGATTAAACTTTGGAGTTATGTTTACAATTTCAATCAATTATATAATGCCTAGTGAAGTTGACTTTTTTTAAATAAGAGTTATAGGTACAACTAATGTAAGCTACAGTATTTTATACAATTTGGTTAAAGGTAATAAAATGAATATAAATACAAAATTTTATCATCAATATATTCATGTATACAAATTTAAAGAAGAGATACCCTTTCGCTTATCTTGGGAAACATTCGTACATCTTCGTGTAGCATAATATAAACATTTTCCATTATGAATTTCTTCGTAATAATATTAATAACTTCTAAATCATTTGATGCATCAATATGAAATGAAAAGTAATTAAAAGATGATATTTTATTATAATTTGTAAATATAATAATACTATTATTTTAAATGAGCAATTTTGTGTCTGTCGCGGATTTCGAAAACGGCTCTAACGATGTTGATGAAAATTTGTATACAGGGGTTATTTGACGTCAGAAATTGAATGCGCTAGGCCTTATGTCTTCAAAAACGCACATAAAGTCTGAAAAATGCGCATACAATTTAAAATCTGAACTTCTTTTTATACCACCATTCGAGTCACTTAGAAGGCGAATAGGTACAGCTTCTTTTTATACCTCCCTTAAAGTCACTAAATATTCGAATAGATACATTATAGATACAATCCAAATGTTAAGAATACTGAGCGATGCTCGGTCACCCAGGTACAAACGAGCCAAAGATTAGCGAGAGCCTTTAGAGAGTTTTTCAACTGCGAGCAAGGCGAAGCAGCCATCTGAGGCCGTAGGCCGAGGCAGGGTTAGGATGCGAAGCGTCCGTGGGCAGAGCCCCTAGTGTATATAAATACAAAAGTTTTACAAATTGATAGAGTTTTATAATTCTTTTAATTTTACACATTTTCCCGTTAAAAATTCCCTCAGCATAGTTAGGCATTCGTAGAAAATTTTTGTTGTTTTTACATAGTATTTTTATAAATGACTAGGGGAAACCACTATGTGCTCCATACGTCGACCCCGTTGGAACCTTCTACACACATAATCATGTTATGTTTTCTTTATGATAAAGGTGTAGGATTAATAATAACCCCAAAGCTAAGATGCTAAATAATGTTAAATTTCCAAATAAATTTATTTCTTATATTTTATAACAGCAGTTATAATAAAGTTAGAATAAACAGCCAGGCTCATGTCTACACTTTAAAAACCTAACCTAAAAGTTACAAATACAAAAATAATTGCTTCAAAATTTGAAATCAGCTGTTAACGGATATATTAGAGCAAACAGCTGTTTTATCTTTTATGTTATTCACTTGGTTGTTATAGTAATAAATATAAATACATGTGTTGGTTCATCAACCTAGGCCTAACCTAAGATTTGTTCCGACTAAACTTACAACTATTGAATTAAACATGTTTTAATCAAAATGAATTATAGCCTATGTTTTTCAGGGATGGGGGAGCTTTTTATTGGTAAAACTATTTTTTTCAATCGGTTCAATAGTTGCAGAGATTACCACCTACATACAAACAAACAAAGAAACAAAAAAACAAATTTTACCTCTTTATAATATTAGTATAGAATTAGTATAGATGTATTTCTGTTCTGTATTTAATTAATCTGCCTGTGATTTTGAACAGTGATTTTTTTATAATAGTAGTAAGTAGTTTGCTTTCTTACATACCAAGAAATAAGATTCAATTATATTTTCACTGGGATAATAAGATTTATTAGAGCAGGCTATAGTATCAAAGCAAATAGTTTTCATTTATTTTTGAAGTGATAACTTCTATTGGCC
>JAGFPH010004198.1:95901-109794 GCA_018207615.1 Philaenus spumarius
GACCGCTGACGTGAGTTCAGCAAATTTCCAAAATTAAGTTTATATGCCTATGTTTTAGGGTTTCAACCAACAATTTGGGAAATAGGTCTACTCACGAAGGCGTTGAACAGCTGTCTGTGTGTATGCAATAAATTAGCAGAATTTGTTTGCGTCTAGTGGCCTCGCGAATTTGCACCACTTGGCTTCGAACCGGGTACTTTTATGGTATTTTACGTATTGATCGATTTTGGAGGAACCAAGCGAGCTATAAGGTCGCGTAAAAAAATGTGCAGAATAACATCCTACATTTATATTTTTAGAAAAAAACTATAAAAAATTTTATTCTCGTAGTAAAAATCTCAAAAAATAGTCATTTCTGGGCAAAAATTTTACTTCCGGTTGTTGGATTTTTTGGCTGACAAACTCGTCCAAGCGACATAGACAACCAAAATGTGTAACAAATTTGAACCAAATTGGACTTAAAATGCGGCTGCTATAGTGCGAACATATATATAATTTTTAATGACACAACAAAACGTGTTCTGGGTACCGTGATCGGTGCTTACTTACTACTCCCGACCTTAGGCCTTACCGTAAGGATAACTGTAAAAGCTAATTTTTCCTATGGAAATTCGCTAATAACAAACTGTTTGCAGCCTTGTGATTAAAATACAGATTTTTATTTTTAAAACTAATTAGTTAATTTTATTTTATTGTAGCCTATTTCAATTAGCTCACAACGTGAGAGTTATACAGTGTGAAAACGATAATATATTTTTCCGCGTAAATTAAACACAGAGGAGGATAAACATCGTAGCATTACTGAAAATGATATCCTGTTTCTGTTTTATCTGAACAATGATAGTAAAATTTAAATTTGTTGACTGTGTTCAGAGAGAGATTATGAATAAAGATTAATAACACAAACTGATGGCTAAATATAATATATTCAGTTTGATTTTAAACTGTGAATAATAAAACAGACAATTCGTTTAAAATGATGAAATATTTTGTACATAAATATTTATTGCTGGCAAAATGTTATTAAAATATATAGATTGGAGTAAGTTTATTGTTTAATAATTGTGCAAGCGATTTCATAAACGCAAATATATGTATCTACGCATCCTACCAAAATTGTTCCCCTTTCCACCGTTGCAGTAAAATTTAAAGGCCTTTTCACACCGCGGTCACAGGATGTCACGTGACAGACGTGCAATTCACACCACCACGGATGTCTGTCAGGTATTGGGACTTCTTTTCAAGTCAGTTCAATTGCTGTACACTATAATATATATCCCTGTCTGTATCATGATTTTTTTACTTGCTCCACCCTATACGTAGTATAATATGGAGAAAGTATTGTTTTCGTCCAAATTTTTGAATTTGAATTTTTAGTGGAATTATCTGTTTTGGTGCTCCCTGAACCCCAAAAAATGTTTAGTGGAATTATCTGTGTTGGAGCTCCCTGAAACCAAAAATATTTTTAGTGAACTTATTTGTTTTGGTGCTTCCTGAACCCAAAAAAGTTTTTTTTTTGTGATGTCTGTCCGTGTGTCTGTGTGTTTGTTAGGATGTGCACAGAGCTGGAGACCATACCAACGGTCCGATTTTGACGAAATTCGGTATGTAGGTGTAGTTCTGGAATACCTCCAGGCATTTTTTCAAACTTTTGATTTTTAAGGGGTTTTACTTGCCTGGGGATAATGTAAGCCTGTTAAAATCAACTGCCCTAAAACATGCCGTTTAAATAAAATATCTACTATCCTTATTTTTTTTCGTCGCAGTTCCTCTGCTATTTCGCCTCATGCTAAGCATTTAATTGGCTGTCTCTGTATTCTTCCAAATCTACATTACACAGCACTGGAAGGATTCTGACAACTTTGATTAACTGCTCCATAACAAATAACGACAAAAACTAAGAATACAGCAACTTGTAACGAGTTAACGAAACTGAGCGACAGAGTGTGGTCCAATGCATCTTGGGGTAGCGGGTCAGTGCGCATGAGCGAGTCCACAGACGTCGACAGATGTTTGAAAAGAACGCTCGCGGAACGATCCCGCAGATTCTTCTGTCGACGTCTGTAGCGTCTATAGAGCTCTGCGAGGTCGGTTTGAATTGCACCATTTAAAACTATGGAAACAGATATTTTGAAAATAGTGTGACCGCGGTGAGAAAGGGCCTTAAGGATATTTCAAGGCATCTTAGGCTCCGCCCTAGATGGGCGACTAAAATCGCGCGAGTGACGCGACACCAGCGAAAGCGAAAACAACAAACACAGTAGAAACTAGCAACGCTCCTTATTGAAGTTGGTCGTCTTTAAAAAAAACAACAAAAAAACACTTTTTAACACTCCTACAGTTTGGTTTAGTCAATGCCTCAATTGGCATCCTAGTGTAGTATTTAAACATTTCAGGATACTCTCGCAGTTTTCCATTTAAGTGATGAAACTCGCGTAACTTGTACCTCTCTTCAAGTATTTTATCGGTTGGAGCTCTAGTATCCAAATGAATACATTTCTTTTCAAGTACGCGTAAGTCAGCGTCGAGCTATCCGCAAGTAGGCTTTTTACCTGCAGACAACATGTTCGCTAACCCACCGTTCACTGTAGACTGAAAGAATACACCTGCAATGCCAGCCACCTTCGCTGCTGTCGCTCGATGTGTCGGTTTCCGTCGCCGACAGGAGCGCAATCGGTCGCTTCGCACGCGCGATTTTAGTCGTATAGCTAGATCGGTGCCTTATTCCCAGTGTGTTTCCATAACAGTTGTAGCCCATCATCACGAAGCACGACTACTTAATTCTTGATCAACAAAGATCACTATAACTTCTTCTTTCACGACAAATGAATTGATTGAAATGTACCAAAACACCTAAAAATATTCTCAATTTAACAACTTATTGAGTTAGCCTTATTTTTATAACTTAATAGTAGAATATTATATTTATTTCACAATTTAAATTATGTTGTGTATTCGTTCTCAAATACTATTATGCTGAACTCATATAAATAATATGAAATACAGTATTTATGATTTATAAAACTAAAACAGCTTTACTTCCACGTTATATTCAAGCAGTTAAATAACTGGACTTTAGGCAAATTATTAGCGAATTTCAATTCCATGGGTACAATAGTACAAATGAGGTCAGGAGCCGTAAATGAGCACCGATCACTGACCCCAGAACAAGTTTTGGGGTGCCATTAGAAATTTTAAGTGTGTATGTGTTCGCACTGTAACTGCCGCATTTGGTCCAAATCTGGTGCACACTTTGGTTGTCTATGTCGCTCGGACCAGTTCGTTGGTAAAAAATCCACGGTTTTTAATCAAAGTCACTAACTTTTAGACTTTTCGTACGAGAATGAAATTTGTTTGGGGTTTTATAGAAAAAATAGGATATTATTCTCCACTTTTTGTTTTTTTTACACTACCTTATAGCTCGCTTGGTTCCCCGAAGATCGATCCAAAAGTAAATACCCTAAAAGTACCCGGTTCAAATCCCACGTAAGGGAATTTACCGTGGGAGCATCATCTGATTCGAGTCCGACGGCAGAGTTTGTACGCTGCGAGCGAAGTGAAGCAGTCCAAAACACGAGGCCGCAAGGTCGAGGTGCAAACTCACAAAGCGAGTGAGTCGACGCTAGTGGCTTAGGTGCAAAACAAGTTCTACTAATATATTTCGTACACATAGGCAGCTATTCAGCGCCTTCGTGAGTAGAACAATTTCCCAATTGGTTGAAACCCTAAAACATATAAACTTAATTTTGAAAATTCGCTCAAGTCACTCAGCGGTTCAGCTGCGAGGTCAAATTATTTTAGAATTTTAGTTGGTATTTAATTAATTAAATATCATATTGTATAGGGTAGTAAAATTTACTTTTTTAGAATTTTCTTAACTCACGTCAGCGGTTCTTACGTCAATTATTTATTACTATGGGCTCTGCCCGTGGACGCTTCGCGTCCCAACCTCGCCTCGGCCTTCGGCCTCAGATGGCTGCTTCGCTTCGCTCTCAGTTGGAAAATTCGCTAAAGCATCTCGTTAATCTTTGGCTCGTTTGTACATAGGTTTGTAAAATTATGAAACCAGGCTTAAATATATTAACAATAATTACAAGATTAATTATAACCTCAAATACGGTACATGCTTTAGAAACGTGAGAGGCTTTCATTACGATTTTAGTCCTAGTTCTACTATCTTCTGTCAACTAAAGTTTTGAAACCAGGCCTAAATATAGTAAAAATTATTGCAGGATTAACATAACCTCAATACTATGTTTCAGAAACGAGCCAGGCCTATATTACAAAATTTACTATTTAAATTTATCCATCTTTGCCAAGTTTACCTTTTTTTTTACAAAATAAATTGTTAATCAGGCCCAATTTATTCTAATTCCAACGTGCTAAAACAGAATAAATTAGGTTGTTTTTTTAACTGTAATTAAAAACTATCCAATGAACAGCTGATAAAACATTATAAATTGGCTTGTTTATAAACAGCTGTTTTGATCGCTTTATTTACTATTTCGTTGTTATTTTGTAACCAACATGGCAACCCATAAGACCCTATGTTAAAATTTTTCATCTTTTAAATTAGATTTTCTCAAAAAATGTTGTTTTTACACGAAATACAACTACTGTATATGGGTAAACTACACTTAAATACAAAATTTCTTTGAATTCATTAGAGCCGTTTTCGAGATCCTCGGCAGATACAAGAATTGCTCATTTAAAGTAATAGGATATGTAAAATGTGTTGTTAGCTTGAAAGTATCCCATAATTTGTATTATCGTTGTATTTCCTATACATATATGTATACATATTTTGTTTGGTTGATTAATTCATTATGTGTCCTTTCATTGGGTATAGTTGTTGGAATATTTAACGTATCTTTACCAAATTCTTTACGTACGTATATTTTACCACTTTCTGAGTTTGAGGCGACAGGACAATCTCTTGTTATAAATATCACAAAGTTTAGAGTAAGAAGGTAAAGTAAAGTACAATTTTACTATCAAACTAAAAAACAATTCTTGCACCTTTTCATTGGGTTTTGACAGTAACTAGACTCTTTGTTTGGAAAAACTACAATAACAATATTGTACAAAACCTAACCAAATTTATCAGTATTTTGAATTTGAATTATGTACCGGCAACTCTTTGACACCGATAACCACAATAAATTCTAGGTACAGAGTAGTTTGCCTAAAGCACTTCTCTTTGAGTGTATATACGCCCTTATTTGATATTTATTGAGGTCCTTTAAAGGTTTAAAAAGAAAATAAATGTTGTCTTCGCCTGCGGTGGACAATGTATCAAACTAGTCTTGTGCAGGAGCCAAAATACGGTAATCATTCTTCCTGAGCCTGAGGAGGTCGAAGAAAAGTCAATATAGTGTAAGTCATTTTCGGACTTTAACAAATTTGTGGAGAATGTGAAAAACTTAATATTATTATTTATACATATAAATAAAATTTGATTGAATAAACAGCTGTTCGGATTGCTAAATGCGATAAAAATTAATATGGGGCAAAGGTGTGTTCGATCAGCTGAGGCCATTCATCACTCGACGTAGAGAAATATTTATTTCAGTTAAAAGACAGGGCATATTTAATTAATAATATTAAAATAAATGTAATTGGATGGGTTTTTAAATGTCGAATGGAATTGCTTCATCTGAATTATAAACCATGGATAAAAAATACAAATTTTAATTGCTCACTGTGCATTGTAGGAGAAATTTTTTTTAAATCACTTTGTTGCTAGGTGTCCAATTTTGAGAGAGGTAAGAATATGATGGTTTAATTTGCCGGAGTTAACAAGAGATAAGTACTTAGGTTATTTAAATAGTGAGGATTGGGTGCGGCTTGCAGGATAGCTGAGGCAGGCATTGCAGTACAGGTGGAATTTGATTAGGGAATTTAATTATTAAATTTCAGATTTACGATCTTTGCTTTTGTTTACTTTTTAGGGGGTGAAAGTAGGTTTAGATTTGAAATAGGTGCATAATTTGTGTGTTGGGTATATTTGCAATTATTATTATTATTATTTAAGTTACTTTTATTATTATTTAAGTTACTTATAAATAAAATTTAAGTTAAGTATTTGTGTGTGCTAAATGCTCATTTGTCAAAGGTAGACAACCGGGCAGACGGTCTTATGATCATTGCCCGCTTAATGCGAGCAAATTGTGTTAGTATTTTCGTTTATGTTACAAAGTGAAAGCATTTTTCATTCGTATAAATAAAATTGAAGTGTCTGTCTGTGATTTCAAAATAAACACTTTTTTAAGCCCACATGGTTATTCACAAACTTTACCAAAAAATAAACATGCATTTTTTCTTTTTGTCAGACTGTCTTTCTGTCTGTCTATTTCTTTGTTTGTCCGGGCTAATCTACCGGTATAGCTGAACCAAGTTTGACGAAACTTTCATTTGCATGTAGAGGACTTTTCACGGATTAATCCAGACTACTTTTTATCAAAGAAATATTTATTGTTCTTATTTAAAAATGTAAAAACCATGGACAAAATTAGGAGTTTGGCGTACGGACATGGCAATTATAAATAAAACAACTGATTTGGATCAAAAGCGTTACACATTAACAAGGTCTTAGTGTTTTAAATTACTGCATCCGCTGGTTTAACCGTTAAATATATATCAAAACAATCATGGGAAGTGTATTCATAGATGTTAAGTACACCTCAAAACCTGATTTGTAATTTGTATGTTTGTCAGGGAGTAATGTGTAACAATGTGACGTAACGCGGGGTTTAAGCGTTTATTGGTGCACATTTTATTATACAGGATGACAATCAAGTATTTGGACGGTTTAATATTTCGTATATAAGGCAAATTTTAAGGTAGATGTGATTGAGGGTACCTACTCTATGTAAAAATAATATTTTATAAAGATTTCAAAAAATGTATCCGCCATCTTGGATCCGCCATTTTGAATGAGAAGGTCGTCATGTGATATATCATTTCGATGTAGAATTTCAAGAAACAACCAACGGTGAAATTTTCACATCCATATCTTTAACCGTTTAAAAATGGCGGCCAAAAAACAATTAAATCGTTTTTTTCCGATTTTGTCCCATTTTGCTGTACTATTTTTTGTTTTAATATTAATTATTATTATTATTTTTGGATTCAGAATTAAATAAACTTTCAAATGATGTGCCACTCAACGATATTTGGGAGTATTTAAAAATTTTGAGTTACAGCCATTTTCATTTTTTTTTATAATTTATTTCGAGTGGTTAACCAAATATCGTTGTGTGGTACATCATTTGAAAGCTTATTTAATTCTGAATCCAAAAATAATAACAATTAATATTAAAACAAAAATAGTACAGCAAAATGGGGCAAAATCGGAAAAAACGATTTCATTGTTTTTTGGCCGCCATTTTTAAACGGTTAAAGATATGGATGTGCAAATTTCACCGTTGGTTTTTTCTTGAAATTCTACATCGAAATGATGTATCACATGACCACCTTCCTATTTAAAAAAAAACAAAGTTACATTCAAAATGGCGGATCCAAGATGGCGGATAAATTTTTTGAAATCTTAATAAAATAGCATTTTTACAAAGAGTAGGTACCTCAATCACATCTACCTTAAAATGTTCCTTATATACGAAATATTAAACCGTTCGAAGACTTAATTATCACCCTGTATATTTTAGTTTTTGTCTGTCTGTATGTCATCCTGTTTGTCTGCCTATATGTTTGTTTGTCCGGGCTAATCTCCGCAATGGCTGAACCAAGTTTGACGAATTTTTACTTTGCATCTGGAGAACATTTCAGAGATTAGTCTAGGCTACTTTTTATCTCGAAAACCTTAGGGTTCCTATTTAAAATATGTAAAAATCATGGACAAAATTAGGGGCTTTGCGAACGGACATGAACATTGTAAATTAAACAACTGAATTGGATCAAAAGCTCAACACTTTGACAAGACTGAGTTTTCTGTGTTTTAATTTACTGCATCCACTGGTTTAACTGTTAAATAGCCTATATATCAAAACAGTATGCAATCGTGGTAATTATATTCATAGATTTTAAGTACACCTTAAAACCTGATTTGTAATTTTTATGTTCATCAGGGAGTTATGAGCGTTTTTTAGCGTTTATTGGTGCATAGCTAATAATTTAGTAGGCCTAAAAGAGAAACATACATAAATTTGGGCGAAACCCAATGAGCGTTTTTGGACCAAGTAAGTCAGATCTAATATCTTTTCTTTCTTTTTTTTCTGTAATGGTAAGGCACAATATTTACTCGATAGTCCTTTAATTTGTTTAATCGCATCTGCGTCGAAGCCGCAGGTACCAAGTAGTTTAAAGATAAAATTGATGAATGCTTACTAAAAATAGTGATCAATGAATTAATTGAAAAACCTGTATAAACATTATTACACACGTTTGTTTGTTGTATTAGAGGAATTGTGTCTTTGAGATGACAAATGATTTGAGTATAAATGGAATACAGGCTGTCTCACAACCATTCTACCAAACGTTACCATGTTATTCAGAGCAGAGCAAAAATAGAAAAGAATACAATGTATCATGTGATTACTACTTACGCGAAAAGTGACCATGGAAAACGCTTGCATCCAGAATCATTTTATTTTCTCAGTTATACCCTTGACCCAGTCATAAAAATGTATACACCATGGTATTTGTCTTTAAATTGTCTACATTTGCAGTACCTTAAAGTTCTTTCGTCTTTAGATATTTAACTCTTAAAAGTTTGAACCACCGAAATCTTGAAATGTATAACTTCAGCAAAAGAAAATTTGTGTAAACCAACGTGATAACCTATCATGATGAGTTTCATGACTGTATCTTCTACCAATCGTGAGATGATATTTTTTCCGAAAAAATCCACACACAAAACTTTTAAACTAAGAACGATAGGACCCATGTTATAATATATTACTTGGTAGTTTTGACTTGCTGAATATCACGGTAAAGTTTGGTAGAATAGTTGCGAGTCAGCCTGTAGTTATAAGAAGTTGTATAGAATGGCTTTCGCATTAAAATAGATATGTCTGTACTAATAATATTTTAATAAGGTGAAATTTCTTTGATTGTTTGTTTGTATGTAGGGGGTAGTCTCTGGAACTACTGAACCGATTGAAAAAATAGTTTTATCGTTATAATTACCTTGTATTAGATGTCTTCAGTCCGCAAATTGTAGAATACTGGCCCTAGCTACAGCGCTGTTTCGCCGAACACTGTCGGCTTCGTCAGGCTTGTACTAACACGTACACATACAAGCCTGAAGAAGCCGACAGTGTTGGCGAAACAGCGCTGTAGCTATATTCTACAATTACGGACTGAAAAAATCTGATACAAGGTAATTATAACGATATAATAAACAGTCCAAGGCAACACAATACACTCTATATAAATAGTTTTACTAATAAAAAGCTTCACTATCCCTGAGTAACATAGGCTTTAATTCATTTTCATAAAAAACATTTTTTATTTCAATATTTAAAAATTTAGTCGACAAAATCTTAGGTTAGCCCTAAACTGATGAACTAACATAAGTATTACATTTATTACCATAGCAACCAATTTAATAAAATAACAGATAAAACAGCTGTTTGCTCTAATATTTCCGATAACACCTGATTTCAAACTGTGAAGCAACTATATGTGTTTCTAACTTTTGGGTTAGGTTTTTATAAAAGTGTAGACTTGAGCCTTGCTGGTTCTTTTGTCCTTTATATAACTGCTGTTATACAATAATTCACGAAATAATTTGATTTGATTATTTAACATTATTTACCATATTCGCTTTGGGGTTATTATTAATCCTACACCTTTATTATAAAGAAAACATAACATTATTATGTTGATAGAAGGTTCCCACGGGGTGGCGTGCGAAGCACGCATGGTTTTCCCCTAGATAAAAATAAAATGAGAGATAACATTGATAGTTTTAATCTTAACCCGTATTCAAATGCAGGAACTTATGGTGTAAGTTCATCAAAAGTTTAAAATAATTTTACTTTATTTCTGTATGGCTCAGACAGTTTCAGTAAATTAGCCATGACATGAGGAATTGTCGTTTTTCTACTAAACAAGATTACGTGTTTTGTAGATATAACTTGACAATCATCCATATTATTTCAATCATGGCTGCACGTTATGTAAATTGCAGGTGGCTTCATCTGGTCATAAAACTACTCGCCAATACAATAACAACACACAAAACACAAATAATGTCATGACACTCACTGATTGGCTAGTAGATATCTCTGGACAGGGTGTACTGAACCGATATTGTCATTTAACTGATAACCGACCTGATTGCTATCGTGTCACTACAAGTGGGAGTAAAACAATCGATTAATTCCCCAAAACGATTTTAAATTTCAGATAACGTGAAAAAAGACATCGCAAAAAAATCAAGGTGTGCTTTTAAGAAACCACGGAAGAAGTGTCAACTTCTATGGCGATAGTATTATATTATAATTTTTACTTCAAAAGTATAGAAACTATTGAATAAAAACGCAATTTATGAAATGAGGTAGCACGATGCCCTTTTTAGAGGTGTTGCCAGTAAACTATTTTAACACAAGCTACGAAATGATAAAGCACAATGTCCATTTCAGAGGTATTACCAAGTAAACTATTTTAACACAACTTACGAAATGATGAAGCACAATATCCCCTATATACTAATGATTCCCTATCGGGTGGTGTAACTGTAAAAACAATCGGATGAAGGATAACAGCTAAGTTACAGGTAATCACAGCAAATGTAGGCCTACATACTATATTGCTGTGTTTACTGTGTTGGTATAGTATAAGGGTTGAACAAACCAATTATTACAAATAGCTTAACTATTATCCTTCATCCGATTGTTTTGACAGTTACACCACCCTATAGGGAATCAAAAGGGCTACAAAAAAGGTGTCTTGAAATTTTTCATTAAAATGTACGGTTTTTGAGTTATTTAGGTTTGAAATTTAGGTTCAAACAGCCACCATTTTGAAACACAAGATTCGATAGTATCGATTATTTTTCTTGAGATATATCATTGTTAGGTTAAGCTTCATGCCAAGTTTTAACCCAATCAGTCAAACCGTTCTCTAGATATGAATTATTTTGCACAAAAAACAAAATGGCAGATATCTGGGAAACGAAGAGTTTTCGGTCCTATGTTTATACTATGTACTTTTTTTGTTATTTTCACCTGAAGAACAAGTCCTGAGAGTTTCTCCGTACTTCGTGGGACACCCTGTATATAGTAGAGGTTGACGCGTGACGGAATAAGCACGACGGTAAAATCCGATTCACCGCTGGAAATTTTTAAAACAATTGCGGCTGTAGAAGTTTTCACTTCAAAAATATTGGTACACTAATTTTAAGAAGTGTTGAATATTCTACTTTAAGGAGATTATTAGAAATCTTCTTATACTAGCTTTATCTAACGGCAAAAAATAACGGCCAAAAATACGTTAAAGCAGAACTATAGAACTTTTTTTGCATTTATGACCCCTTAAAATAGCGGCGAAGGAAAGTATGAAATATGAAAGTTGTGGAGAATTAAATTTCCAATCTTAAACGTAATGAATGTGAGTATGTGTGAAAGTACGTTGTGCATGAATTAATATAAATTTGAAACTTATTCTTGTGCTTGAGATTAAAGTCATAATAAAATAATGGTATTGTTTGATATTTTGTGCTTTCGGGATGGGTCGGTCCGGCTTTATTGTTGCTACTTTCTTGAAAGTGTAAAAACAAAAAGTGTATAGTGTAGGTAGGCTCGAAACAGGTCAAATGCTATAATTATACAGGGTGATTCAGAACTATGACGCACTCTCTCGGAACTTTATTCTAAAACTAAAAATAAGAAAAAACTAAATTGTGCGGTCGTGGGATCCCGGTCAGGAACGAAGTTCATCACGCCTTTTCTTCAATTCTTTTACCAGCCTTAACGGCAACATACACTCATAATTTTAATCTTTCAATTGCCGTTTATTATTAGATTGTTTTTTATACAAATATTAACTGTTTCCATACGTTTAATGTTATTACGATAAAGGTGTAGAATTAATTATACCATCAAAGCTAATAATGGTAAACACTGGTTAAATGTCCATGCATTGTAAATACAATCAATACACATAAAATGTTGGTACATCCGTCTATGCCTAACCTAAAATTATTGTGTGTATGTTTAATTTATTTTACTTGTCTTAGTGGCAACATACGTACAATAATTTTAGGTTTGGCCTAGATTTAAAATTACTTTCCAGGCCTAAACTAAAATTTCAGCGCTTGACGATAATATCTGAACTACGCCGGACGGAACCGATCATCGTCTCTTAATTTAAATTGATAAACCAAAACACACTTTTCTTGAATGTATTTACATTCATTGCCATAGCAACCAATTTAGTAACGCTTTTTCGTTACTCCTATTTTATATTTGGCTTTGCCATAGCAACCAATTAATAACACTTTTTTTCGTTACTTATTACATTTTCTATTTTTTAACTCCTACACTTCCTTCCTGTCGGCTTTGCGGATAGGCAGAAAAGTAGGCGAGACACTTCACGGTTGATTTTGACTCGAGGACGAAGAAGACACTAACTTGGTGGAGAAAATCTTAGATCTCAGAAGGGGTACAGATTTCTACACAGCTGGGAGCGGCACAATAAACAAAGGGTTGACATGCAAGGAAACCTTCTTCAAGGAGGAGTTCATTAAAATTTAATATAACCTAATTAATATTTTCTTTAAAGACAGTATAGAAATGATTTGATTGAGTAAAACGTTAAGTACAATGTCGCTCGACCGGCCCTCGATAGTCCGGACCCCATTGTAATCTGGCCCGAGTCTAATAATAAAAAAAAATAAAAATAAACAGAAAAACTTGATTCCATTTTATCAAAAATAAAACGGCATTGTATTATTATAGTTAAAAAACAGTACGTTGTACATACCTACGTATTAAAGCACATTACAGTAGGTTATACTACTAGCAGGTACCCATGGTTTCGCACACGGTACAAAGATTCGCTGCATAGTAATAAATGTTCATTGTTTTATGGGTTGTTATTAAATTTTCTCCCCTTAGTAGCACGCTATAAAATGCAAATATGATTTGCATAGTATATATGTATTTTAAGAAATAAATGTAACAATTTCCAGCTCTCTAGCTTAATGGGAAGTATAATAATTAAGTTGTATTGTTTTATGGGTTGTCACATTTTCACCCCTTAGCAGTACACTAAAAGTATGGTTTACTTTTTATATATATCTTGTAAGAAATAAATGTACAAATTCCCAGCTCGCTATTAATGGAAGTATAATAATAAATATTTACTGTTTTAGGGGTTGTTTCAACCCATAAATCTAAATGATTTGTAGCCTACGTCTCATTCCAGGTCGTGATCTATATGTGTGCCAAATTTCATCCAAATCCATTAAGTAGTTTTTATGTGATTGAATAACACACTCACAGACAGCCACCTTTAGATTTTTATATAATAGTATAGTTATGAAAACACTTACTGTATTAAAAAAAAAAGTTTGTTTTATCTCATATTGTACAATATACAGACGCAACTGCACATAATTTGTATTGCCTTAATTATTTTTAATGCCTAAGTTTAGCCTACACTTTCTCAATCAATCAATTATACGAATAATTCGCTATTTCGTCTGTGAAGCATCATTTTAAATGGACTATCGGTGGTCCGGCTTTTTCCTAAATCCGGCCATATTAAGCCGGACTAACGAGGTTGTGCTGTATTCTCTAAAGAGACAAATATTTCGTTTAAACGATAAATTATTAAATACTAATAAACACTATCATTAATTGTATAAAGATTCTATTACTTTAAAAATATAATGAAGTCATTTAGTTTTATAGCAAGTGCTATTGA
>JAGFPH010004199.1:6450-24396 GCA_018207615.1 Philaenus spumarius
TTTGGATTTGGTAATTTACTCAGAATAAAAGATTCTTTTGTTTGGAAAATAAAATATAAACTTTAATCACTCTTATTTTATATTATTTATATGATTTAACAATCGGATCCTTTGTCCTTAAATTACTAAAAAAAAAATTCCTTAGCTAAAGTTTTGTGAAATTTTCTCTACACAATTTAACTTCAAAATCAATAAAAATTAACCTTTTTGTGAAAGATAGATAGAATATGTTTAAATTTATTTTTTATAAATTTTATTCCCCAAAATTTAAATATTAAAAATTTTAAAAGTAAAGCCCTACTCGTCAATGCTGTAAACTATGAAAAATTATAAAGGTGTCTCCGACACTACCTTGTTTCGTATACGGTGTATTCCTTCTTGGAGATCCTGAGTCCGGGATTGGTGCGATGTTCTAGAAGTCCCGATCTGGAACGCTGTTCTGGAAGTCCGGGATCTTGTCCTTCGACGTCGCCTTTCCGTGAATTCGTCTGGATTCCTCCTGTGAGTTCGAATGCCGCGTGATAACAGACCTCGCCGCTGTTACCCTGGATCTTCCCTTGAAGTTCTCGGCGATAGTATTTTCGACGAAATATAGCGTTTATTTTACTACGCTATGAACTAGATTGATTTTTTTTTCTGTTGTATACTTTACTAAATATTTAGATTTACGAAGTATTAAAATCTTTGAATTTATTATGCTCTGCTGTGATACGATGATCTAACGAGATGCGTGGAGACTTTCCCGGAGTTTCTATTACGACTGACGAGGCGAACCGCGTGTTTCGGTTAGCTCCCGCAAAAACTTATATTTGCCTACCAACCCTTCTACTCAATTTCCCTTTTGTTTTTGGTGTGGCGCTCAGGCTGTAATTACTTTAGAATTTTTTCCTTATTTTTCCCATAATCCTGGTTGTTTTCTCTACTCGAATATATGTAAAATTTATATTTTTGGCATTGTTTTCAAAATTAATTGATTTTGTACATTGGCAATTATATTGGCTAGACTGCAGAATGGGCGTGTCTTTACCTTTGGCCGACCGACAATTCTCTTCAAGAAAAATAATCAACTTTTGCCTGTTCCTTATGGTTTGCGAGATTTGTGACCATTTATTCCCAAATTCCTGTAACTCGGCTTCCCGTGATCGGATCGGGTTCTGGATGATGTCATTTTGTTCAGCTTGGTTTACTGGCTACTCACAAACTCGATTCGTAGTTGTACGACGTCGCGTTCCCGTTCCACACCTTTTTCGCGATCGCGTTTTTCTTGACTCGCGGTTTTTCCAAATTATAAAGTTTTTCATATTTTTGATGGTCATCCTGTATTGTTTACGTTTTTCCACTAAACTAGTCTTTTACCGTTTTTGAATTGGTTAATTATTGGTTGAGTTATTGTCCTTTTCGTATCATCACTTTTTGTCTAAATATGTTAACACCCCTTTTTCCTTAAATTAATCCTTTTTTCTATCTTTCACAGGTTTTGACATTTTATACTAATTATTATCTCTATTTTTATATCTTATCATTTTTTCTATTAACCCTTTATTTATAGGTGAAAATAGGCATTTTACTTTTTTACCTAAAAACGTTAATAACTCTTAAATTTATTCTTTGATATTATTTAAACGTGACTAATTTTGTTAAAATCTTTATTTATTTTAATTAATTTACTACTTTTTACTAGAACTGTACTTTAAACTACTTTGATTCAATTTTCCTTTTTTAATTACTTTTTATTTAATTATTTTTATATTTACCATTTAATTTTAACAAAAACTTTTTTCGTAATTTGTCTATTTTTCTACTGGTCTCTCAATACCCTTATAAAGATTTTAAAAATTTTAAAAATTCTGACTTTTAACTTTTTTCCTCGCTTTTATTTTGCTAATAACTTTTTATTTCTTTATTTAATTCCAAATTGTGATTTGACTTTTTTATTACCATGATTATTCTACATATTTTGATACTTTAAAAACAACTTTTTTATTAAAATAATTTTTCCATTGTTCTCTAGCCAGCTTGTTTCATTTGGCTGCTGAGATTCAAACAACTTTGAACATGAAAAGTTAGCCTAACTTGCTCTGTATATTGGTGTCTGAAGGACTTAGTAGATTTTATAATTAAATTGAAAAATTATTTCATTGAGCGGATATGCCTATTTCTTAATCCGTCTCAATGTGTACCGAATTTGAACCAAATCGGACTTAAATGGCGGCCGCTAGAGTGCGAAAACATATATACATATATACAGTAATATGATTTTTAATGACACCCCAAAATGTGTTCTGGGGACCATGATCGGTGCTCATTTGCTACTCCCGACTTTGGGTCTTACCATAAGGGCCACTGCAATATCTCATTTTTCCTATGGAAATTCTCTAAAAACTAAAGTGTGCACCAAATTTGAACCAAATACGCAATTGATTACTGACGAGTTTGTGTAAATAGAAAATCCCCTTGAGGTGTTCCATACCACTCAAGTAGTCAACACTACTAGAATGTCGCTTATTAGCAAATTTCCCTAGGAAAGATGAGCTATTGCAGTGACTCCTAATGGTGAATGAGCACCGATCACGTTCCCCAGAACACTTTTTAGGCGTCATTAAAAACTGTATACAGGGTGATCGACTCGAGATGGCCTCCATTGGTATCTCGGAAACTATCAGTTTCTCGAAAAACTTTAAATTGGGAACCGTCCCTGGCTCAAATATGGTGTTTGCATTTACAAAAATTAAAGATGGCGACCATATGAAATGGCGAAGATTAAAAATACCGTAATTAGAATGTACGTATAAATCCAGGGAATGTTCCCAAATTAAAGGTTTCTGAGAAACTAAAAGGTTGGAATCCATGGTGGCCATCTTGAGTTGACCACCCTGTATGATTAGCCTATGTGCTCGCACTCTTAGTCTAAGTCGCTGGGACGCGTAAGTGATATCAAAATATAAGCTTTTCCCTACACTCATATGGTTATTCACACATTACCAAAATCTAAAAACAAATTATTAAATGTTTTGCCTGTCTGTTTGTTTGGCCGGGCTAATCTCCGGAATGGCTGAACCGATTTTGACGAAACTTACATTAACATGTAGAGGACTAATCTATATATAAAAGCCAAAACCCACTGACTCACTGACTCACTCATCACGATTTCTCAAAAACTACCGAACGGATTGGAATGAAATTTGGTATGTAGCTTCCTCTAGGGCCATTGGTGCTCACTAAGAAAGGGTTTGAAAAAATTCAAAATTTTAGGGGGGGTTTGGAGGGATCAAATTTATTAAAAAACGACTTCTGCAAAACTACCGAATGGATTGGAATGAAATTTGGTATGTAGCTTTCTCTAGAGCCATAGGTGCTCACTAAGAAAGGGTTTGAAAAAATTCGAAATTTTAGGGGGGTTTGGGGATTAAAGTTATTAAAAAACGACTTCTTCAAAACTACCGAATGGATTGGAATGAAATTTGGTATGTAGCTTCCTCTAGGGCCATACGTGCTCACTAAGAAAGGGGTTGAAAACATTTGAAATTTTAAGGGGGTTTGGGGGGATCAAAGTTATTAAAAAACGATTTCTTCAAAACTACCGAATGGATTGGAATGAAATTTGGTATGTAGCTTCCTCTAGGGTCATAGGTGCTTACTAAGAAAGGGTTTGATAAAAATTCGAAATTTTAGGGGGGTTTGGGGATCAAAGTTATTAAATCACGATTTCTTCAAAACTACCGAAAATGGATTGGAATGAAATTTGGTTTGTAGCTTCCTCTAGGGCCGTAGGTGCTCACTAAGTAAGGTTTTAAAACATTGGAAATTTTAGGGGGGTTTGGGGGGTAAAAATTACTAAATCACGATTTCTCCAAAATAACCGAACAGATTGGAATGAAATTTGGTATGTAGCTTCCTCTAGGGCCATAGGCGCTCGCTACGAAAGGGTTTCAAAAAATTCAAAATTTTAGGGGGGGTTTGGGGGGATCAAAGTTATTAAATCACAATTTCTTCAAAACTACCGAACGGATTGGAATGAAATTTTGTATGTAGTTTCCTCTGGGGCCATAGTTGCTCACTAAGAAAGGGTATGAAAAATTTCGAAATTTTAGGAGGGGTTTGGGGGGATCAAAGTTCCTAAAATCATAATTTCAGATCTTTTATTATTATGACAATAGTGCTTTTATTATTTAAGATCTATATATATAAAAGCCAAATACCACTCACTGACTGAACACTTAAAAAGAATACAATTACGTTAAAAAGACTGAAAATACCAACCACCACGGGCAACGCCGTACGGGTCAGCTAGTCAGAGTATATATTAGGCTGTTTTTTTCCGAAAATATATAAAATTCCTCTTGAAAATTGAAAAATGTAAAAATTAGGGATGTTATGGACAAATGTTGGGGATATTGCGTGTCTATTTCAGTCACTGTCTTGCATTATGTAGAGGTCACAGCTACCACCACCACCCGACTTAGATCCAAGTGCCTCTGTCCTAATCAATCATCGTTTCCGTAAAAATAACACAATAATATACAATAATATGTTTGCATTGACTTCACCATAGGCAGGCGCAGAGCCCCTAGTAATTAATAAACTCTTTCAAGATCAAATAGATTAAACAGTACATTAATGAAGTATTTTTATCTGATTTCGAAACATAACGTAGTTTCTAATTTTAAACTGATCTAAATGAATAATACTGTACAATGGATCGGCCTATCAGTATTCGATACGACCACGCGTTGGTTCCACGCCAAAGTTCTGCGTATTTTCAGTAATAATGACGAACATAACCTTAAAATAGCGCTGATAATAAATCAAAACAGCTGGACGCAAAACGTATTGCAACTATATCCTGCACCTCTTCAAACAAGTACAGACTCTGTTCGCGGGTTAAAGGCCGGATTGTTTCTTATGCACCTTCTTAAGTATCGAAAATAGACCTTAAAAGTAATTTGTAAATTTTTTCAGTGTGCATTTAATATAATTCGAAACGCTGACGTGAGTAGAGCGAATTTCAAAAATTAAGTTTATTTGTATTGGTATTTATATAGAACTAGTGGACCCAGCAATGCTTCGCTATTGCTTGATTTAATTTAAAGGGTAGTAAAGTTATTCCATTTCATTACATTGACTTAAGCAATCGAATTGAAAAATGGTTTTATGCCACTTAAGAATACACTACACAAATTTAGATTTATATAGTTTGTAAACCTTTATAGATAATACAGTAAACCTTTTGTTTGCTTTTACCTAATCTAAAAAAACTAATAGTTGTGAAGAATTGTAAAAAAACCTGATTCTAAATTAGCCCATTTGGTTGAAAATAAACGTGTTTTGGTTCATTTTTTAGGCCTAACCTAAAATTATGTTCAGTTTTTGATCCAAATCAGCTGTTTTATATATAATATGTAACAACCAATGTTTGAATTGAATTAAAATATAGGCGGGTTACACACTGAAGTGGCGTGGCATGCAGCTTGCTGCAAGTGGCAAGTAGCTGCTCGCCACGCGAAAATCAACCAATGCTTTTAAACGGGATCCTACACACTGAAGTAGCAGTGGCGTGGCGCATCTTCCGTGCATCGCGCTGCGCCACGCATCTGCCACTCGAACACCGATCGGTCGGTGTTTGGCGATGCATGCCACACGCAACTCGACCCAGCGCATGCGCAGATACCACTCTCTGGCCTTCGTCAGTGTTTACTTCAGGGCTGATTTGTGTTCCACAGGTTCTAAATTGAACAAATTTAGAAATATTTATCCTAGCTCAATAAGTTCGAACCACATTAAATAAATCAGATTGTTACAACAAATAATGTTAATACTTTTAATGATTAGGCCTGTAAAAACTACTTTCCGATATCTTTATTGAGTGAAAAACTGTTTGTTCATGTCTTCAGTAAAAATTCAATAACTTTAAAAATATTTAACCGATGTATAACCACATATAGAAAACATATCTATAATAATAATATAAATAAATCAGATTGTTACAACAAATTTTAATACTTTTACTGATTAGGCCTATAAAAACTACTTTCCGATATTTTTATTCAGTAATTAAACTGTTTGTTCATGTCTTTAGTAAAAATTGACTAACTTTATAAATATTTAACCGATTTTAATCAAATTTGAACCACATAATTATAGAAAACATACCTATAATAATAATATAAATAAATCAGATTGTTACAACAAAATTTAATACCCTTACTGATTAGGCCTATAAAAATCACTTTCTGACATCTTTATTCGGTGAGAAATTGTTTGTTATGTCTTCAGTAAAAATTGAATAACTTTAAAAATATTTAACCGATTTTAATAAAATTTGAACCACGTTTAGAAGACATACCTACAATAACAATTTAAATAAATCAGATTGTTACAGAAAATTTTAATACCTTTACTGATTAGGCCTATAAAAGTTACTATTTCAAATTCGACAAATGGTGAACAATATTTTTATTATTTTACGTTTATTTTAATTATGTATTTTGTTGTGGAATCCAAATCTTTTTTAATATTTAAAAACGAATATATAGATCAAAAGATGTACATTTTTAAATGTAGGCTACTGTAAATTTTGTTTACAAAGTATATATACGTTTTCGATACTAAAAATGTAATAATAATAATAATTGATTAATATAATAATTAAAATTTATCGTATCTCGATGATTTTTTCACAGAATGTGTATAATAATATACTCTGTTAATACGACTGCTAACAACAGGAACAGCTCGTCTTCGCTTGTTGACATTTTTTAACATACCGAGCTTAGTCAGATATAAATGTATGGCCATGTGGCGCCATTCCAATGTGTAAGCTCCTTGCATCGTACTCGCGGATGCACTGGCACAACGCATGCAGCGTGCCTCCGCGTGGCAGCCACGCCACTTCAGTGTGTAACCTGCCTAAGTAAGCATTTTTAGTTGATTTTTGTTTTTGTTTGCTTTAAGTTGCTAAAAAAGCTGTTGGTTTTGAGGAATAATAAACTGATTATAAAATAATGCTAAGTGAAGTTGCTATGGTAATGGATGCAAACAAACATGACGTGTTGCTAAGCTTTTTATACGAACAGCTGTTTTTGTGCACTATCATGGTCTTGAGTCCATACAAAATTGGTCCAGCCGTTCTCAATTGACGAGCTTACAAAGGAACAGCAATTCATTTTTATTATACTGTATAGATAAATAGGTACAAATTGAAGTCAGTAGGCGTAATAGTTTACGTACGCGGTGTTATACTCTAACATTTAGATAACACGTGGACAGGATAAGCTGTAAGTAGAAGTAGAAGCAGAGAGGGAATGGGGATTACACGAACTGATGAAGCGTCTCACCTTAGAGCATTCAGTCTCTCATCTACTTTCACTTATTTATCCAAACACAGTTTATGTCGAGTATGTTTTTAAGTAAAGTGCCTCTCCGATTGGTGAATTTACTACACAATTTGATACTTTCAGAAAGCCCCTCTTTAACCCCTGCATTATTTTGGTTACAAAAAATAAGTTAACAAAACTTTGTGTGGCATTACAGGACACGTTTTTGACATATCTGAACCTCTGTGATTTTAGGGTGCTTCAGGGGAGTAGGAGGGTTAACAATTTAAAATATAAAGGTAGGTCATGTAATACACTATTGAAAACGTATTAAAAAAGAAACAGAATGGCGCAAACTAGAGCTTACTTCGTTTCAAAATAATGAACAATTAAAGTTCTGGAAAATAATATTCATTTGTATTCTATAATACTAAAGCAGTTCTTGCGCGTAAAAACAATTTCAAACATATCTTCATTTGAGCGATTCATTTGAAAAAAGGCAAAACTGAGGGCCATCACAACAAATATCAGCAACAAAATGAGGGAGGTATTGCTATCCTATCAGTGCATGAAAAGTGGTGCTTATCAGTTACGCATACAGTAGAGAAAGTCAGAAGCAAAGGTCAAGGGTTGTATTCCTGGTTCCATTTACATTTTCCCCTCAAAGTTTTTCAAGTAGCCTACACATAGAAACTCAGATAAGTTAGTGGTACCGTACTACATTTATTTACAGTTTATATTACTTTCTCACTATACTATAGTAGGCCTATAGAGAAAGAATAGTGATAGAAAAAAAATCGATGTTGAGATTTTTGTGGAAATATCCGTTTTGGGACCCCCTGAGTCCAAAAAAGTGGTTTTTACAAAATGTCTGTCTGTATGTATGTCTGTATGTCTGTATGTATGTATGTCTGTATGTATACAAAGCTAGAGAGAAAACTATTCAATCGATTTCAACCAAATTTGCACCAGACATGTCCAGTACGCCTGTATAGATGCACGAAAAAGGGTTTTGAACAATTTTGAAAAACAACACCCTTTTTGGCCAAAAAACCCCCAAAAAATCTGTTATTATTTTTTTATAAAAAAACGGCTATAACGATTTTGATAAAATTTGGCTTATTTGTAGACTTTAATGTGCCCTACCATATACAAAAACCAGCATCTTTCTAAAAATCCTCGTTTAGCTAATAATAATAATAATAACTGATTTTTGGGGTTTTTTTGGCCATAAAGAGGGTTGTTTTTCAAAACCTTTTTACGTGCATCTATAAAGACTTAATTGACGTGTTTGGTGCAAATTTGTTCGAAATCGATCGAATAGTTTTCTCTCTAGCTAATAATAATAATAATAATATTTATTAGTTAATCGCCTACTTTAATAAAAGTATACAAAGCTAGAGAGAAAACTATTCGATCGATTTCAACCAAATTTGCACCAGACATGTCCAGTAGGCCTGTATCGATGCACGAAAAAAGGTTTTAAAATTTTTTGAAAAACAACCCCCTTTTTGGCCAAAAAACCCCCAAAAAATTAGTTATTATTTTTTTATAAAAAAACGGCTCTAACGATTTTGATAAAATTTGGCTTATTTGTAGCCTTTAATGTGCCCTACCATATAAAAAAACCCACATCTCTCTAAAAATTCTCGTTTAGCTAATAATAATAATAATAACTGATTTTTGGGGTTTTTTTTGGCCATAAAGAGGGTTGTTTTTAAAAAATATTCAAAACCGTTTTACGTGCATCTATAAAGACCTAATTGACGTGTTTGGTGCAAATTTTTTCGAAATCGATCGAATATTTTTCTCTCTAGATAATAATAGTAATAATAATAATATTTATTAGTTAATCTCCAACTTTAATAAAAAAACTCTCCTACCCCACCCTACAAATCACAGTGAATCTGTTTAGTAATTTAAATGTATTTGTGAGAAAGTATGTGCCAGTTCCTGGTACCGTTTATTTTAAATGTGTTACATTTAACCTCAACCTACAACTTACTTATTCGTAATATTAACAAATTAATAACCTGCTTTGATATTACGATAAAAAAATATAATTTTCTAGAACTTTGATTGTCCATTACTTTGAAACGAATCAAGATACTAAGCTCTAGTTTGTGCCATTCTATTTATCTTTTAATAAGCTTTTCAATGGTTCATTACATTACCTACCTTTATATTTTAAATTGTTAACCCCCCCCCTCTACCCCCCTCAAGCCCTTCAAAATCATAGAAGTTCAGATATGTCAATAAATTTGTCCTGTACACAAGATATATAAAAAGGGACTTCATAGACACTCTTTATATTAGAGTAAGCACTAGTTCCACCTAGCTCGTTGCGTTGTTCAGTTAACGTGTTGACACACAAAGGGCACCGACATAATTACAAAAATATTTCCCCCGAATGAAGTCGTACACAATGTTTTACATATAGGGGAATTTCTTTTATTCAGACTGTTAAAATGCGATTTCAAGTTCACAAATTTCGAATGTTTCTGTTGGCAACACCAAAACAAATAAACTCCAGGTGCACCCTGTCCCGGATTGCGCAAGTATCAAGAATGCACAGCCTAATCAAGATGATAAACAGATAACACAGTGGTAATTTAATAAATCCCGCACAAAAGCAAAGAAAACTGCGAATTTCAAACGGAAAAAACAAACCTGCAAAAGTAATGCATATATAATTAACACATTTTTCTCCTCAAATATGTATTCCGCCATTTTCCTCCTCCCCCCCCCCCGTAACACGTGGAGCGTATTTACGTCTGCCTCGGCGTTACGTTACTCCACACAGTCTAGCTCCGTGGGCGTTATTGTAGAAACGACCTTTGCCCCGCGCACGCGCCATACACTCCATCCCTCACTAGGGCCATCTCTACATCAGTCCTGGTTAGCCCTCCGTCATACACGTACAGGTGAAACCGAGTGGTGGTGTTAGCTCTATCTATATATAGCAGTGTCAGTGTTACCGCAAGGGATGATAGACCATAGGGGTAGAGACTAGGGGGTCAAGGTCAAGCAAGATAATATCGAGGGTGGAGAGTGGTTGATTACTTACTTCTGTGCAAGGTTAGTAACCCCCCTCACCCTCCCCTCCTCGTCCACCATGGTTGTTGTTACCCCCGGTGTCGTATTGCTTTAACATTCGATAATACAGCGGCAAACAAATACTAATTGAAATAAACACACTTTACTATGCAATTAATATTGTACGGTTGAAACGGGAAAAGGGTACTTATAAACTGAATTTTGTATATGCCACAGAAACTAATTTTGTAATTTATGTGATATACGTCATAATTTGGAAATTAATTATTAGTTTTAAGTGCAGAATCTAAACATCTATATAAGCCTACTTCTTATTTCGTAAAATATGAGCTACAAAACATACGGATAACACGAGTAAAATATATTTGATAAAAAATATTAAAATAATACAACAAAAAATTCTTGTAGAGAAAATATGGGGTATTCGCTTTACTTACTCACTATACTATAGTATAGAGAAAGTATAGTGATCACAAACAAATCGATGTTGAGATTTTTGTGGAAATATACGTTTTGGGATCCCCCGAGTCCAAAAAAGTGTTTTTTTACAAAATGTCTGTCTGTATGTATACAAAGCTAGAACGAAAACTATTCGATCGATTTCAAACAAATTTGCACCATACATGTCAAGTAGGCCTGTATAGATGCAAGAAAAACGGTTTTGAAAATGTTTGAAAAACAACCCCCTTTTTGGCAAAAAAACCCTCCAAAAAGTCAGTTATTATTTTTTCTATAAAAAAACGACTCTAAACGATTTTGATAACATTTCGCTTATTTGTACCCTTTAATATACCCTACCATATGCAAAAAACACCACCTTTCTAAAAATTCTCGTTTAGATAATAATAATAATAACTGATTTTTGGGGGTTTTTCAACATTTTTTAAAACCTTTTTTCGTGCATCTATACAGGCTTAATTGACGTGTTTGGTGCAAATTTCATCGAAATCAATCGAATAGTTCTCTCTAGCTAAAATACAAATATTTATTAGTTAATCTTCTACTTAAATAAATCATCTCTCCTACCCCACCTACAATATTATGAAGTCACAGTGAATCTGTTTAATAATTTAAATACTTTTATGAGCAAGTATGTACCAGTTCCTGGTACCAATTATTAAGTATATTACATAGAACGTTATAATCTATATATATATATATATATATATATATATATATATATATATACAGTAATTCTTCTGTAAGTGTGTGTCATTGAACTCCTCATAAACGGCTTACCAATTTTAATGAACTTTTGTGTGTGTGTGTTTGAGTGGGTTCCTGGATGGTTTAGATTCACAATTGGAAGGGTTCAAATAGGGTTGCTATCCTTATGTAATACATGTTAATAATTAAACTAACTTCCTACAAGCTATAAAGCTAAAATTATATAATATATAATATTTTTATTAAGGGATATACAAAACTATTTGCAATTCGATTACTTAAGTCAAATGGACGCAATAACTACTCTTAAAAATAATTAATAATCCACTTACATTTTCTATATTCTCAATAACTACTCAACTAATTTTACTAACATTTACTCATATTAGTACCAGGTTTTTTAGAGAATATCGTCACTACAAACAAAAGGATTTAAATGGGGTAGCTAGCCCTATACAGTGAAAATAAATTGCATTAAATTCCCATAAACCATAAATCTAACATTATTTAATACTATTTTTAACTGATGTAAAACAACATTGGTAACTTAATTAATTAAGTCAAAGGGATGAAATGGGATAACCACCCTTAAAATTAAATCAAACAATAGCGAAGCATTGCCGGCTCCATTTGTTTTGTATATAATTGTAAAGTACAAAATCAAAACCAACACAATAACCCACTATTGGTAAAAAAGTACCCAATACAATACTTATTAAAAATAAATAACAAAATATAAATTCCTTAACGAAAAAGTTATTTCGTTAAATAAAAAATGGGCAATTAAATTGCAGTACTTGTTTTGCTACATTATTTTGTAAAAAAATAGCAACATTATTCTTAGCAACTGAAGAATCGTGCTAAGATAAAAGTTATTTTGTTTACCATGTCAAAAACAATAAATACCATTACAACAAGCACAAAAATAGAAAATGATTACATTAGTTATCTTATAAAATAACAAGGGGCTATGCCCGGCGGCGAACCAATGCAAACGTATTATTGTATATTGTGTTAGTTTTACGGAAATAATTGTTGATTAGGATAAAGGCACTTGGATATAAGTTGGGTAGTGTGTATAGTTGTGTACTGTACAAAATGTAAGACATAGATCGCAATAGACACTTAATATCCTCAACATTTGTCCATAAAGTTCATAATTTTGTCAATAATATTTACATTTTTCAATTTCTTTACTGAATATACTGGGATTTTACATATTTTCGGAATAAAAAGTAGCCGAAATTATTCTCTAAATAGTCCTGTACATTGAAAGTTTTCTCAAAATCGGTTCAGCCATTCCGGAGATTAATTAGCCAGGCGAAATAAACAGACAGACAAACAAATTTACAAATGTGTGTTTAGATTTTGGTAATGTTGAATAACTATATGAGCTTGGACAAAAGCTTACATTTTAAAATCACAGAGAGACACTTCAATTTTATTTATACAATTCATGCATAAAGTGCAATGCAATTACTATAACTATAACGATCTGCTGTTATGGGATGTAGGAAAATAATTAATTAGTTTTTCTTCTTTTAAATCCTAGATTCTATTTGTATAAAACCAGTTAATTATGCATTACGTGTTAATCACACCACTAAATAATATATTGCAAATACATAGGTGATTTTTGATAAGTGTAGCGTCACATATAGCTACACCACTCTTACAATGCCATTCTTTATAAGCCTACTTGTTTCACAGCACCCCCGGCGTCTTCCGGAAATATCAGTATTTTCGTATACTCAAGGGGGCGTTACCCTGTCCGCCGTATTGAATCTGATTCCCATAAGGGCAATGCTACAGAATAAGTCATTTTTTTCTGTTAATTCGTGGAATAAATTTGAAAATTTGGTTTCATTTTCAAGTACTGTCAAATGCGGATGTTGATTGCCGAATACATTTTCAAAAACCGTTTTACTGTTTTCATAAACGTATGATATAAATAGTAAACAATAGTAAAGTTTATTAATTTTTTACTCGGTTGCAAAAAGAGATATTGCAAAAAACCTTAGCAATCAACACCCGCAATCTATTTTACTTTAACGAAAAAAATACAGCTTTCGTTTTTTGGCAAAAACAACACAAGAATATGCTTAATAGTGAAGGTATGTTTTGGTTATTTAACATTGAAATTAGTACACAACTTCGCCGTTTTGAATGTAGGGAGCCGAGCCTTAAGCTAACATTAAAAACATACGGTTACAAATATTAAGACTCACCAGCCTACACTACACTTAAACATTGATGTCCTGAAGATGCCGTTGATGCGGCGAAACATGTAGGCTTCCTGAAAACTCGACGGTAAAACTTATACATTCCTCTCTGTTTATAACTAAAGAACTGTTATTTCAATGTAGGCCTACATACAGTTTTCTCACAGATATGTCTGTAGAGGTTTTAAGCCAAGCTTAATAAATAAAAATGGGTTTAACCCCTGAAAAGGTTTTAAAATATAGGCCTATTTGTACTCGTTGCTAACCGAATTTCCGCAGGTTGTTTCAAATACAGGATGTTCCGAAATACTAGGTACATTTTGCTTAATGCTTGTCAAATTATTTTAAATAAAACATAAATAGAAGAATGATGAGTTTCTGGAGAAAAACATCACGTCATATACAAGTGCTAATTTGATAGAATAAACCATGAACACAAAATCTCACAACTAATAAGTCTATCAACTCAAACGCGTTTCAACGACAAAATCACCATCTTCAGTGGTGCTCAAGAGTTATAGTTTGACTATTGTAGCTCGTGAAGATGGCGACTTTGTCGTTGAAACGCGTTTTATTATTATTCTTGAATACCGAAACAATATTGATTCGACTGAACTAAACCCTTCTGAAACATATTAAAATCGGCTCAGCGGTTCGCGAGTTATAAACGGACACATTCAGAGACGTTGCATTTTGTTTGCGAGTTAGGTGAACATTTCCCCAGCACAGGTACTTATACTAACTAAATGTAGCATACTACGACAACCCCAGCACACGGGAGAAAGTAATGACACATAAAACTGTATTTAATGTGGGCAGTTTATAGTTCCCAGGTTGACACATTGCGTTGAGTCAGCTGTTTGTGTACTGCGCGATGGAATAAGAGAAAGTATTGAGTAAACGAGAAATCAACTGGAAATGCAAGCGCCTCTCACTAATATGTGCAGGTTAGGTTTCTTGCGCTGACATTGCCTAATTTCAAACCATTTTATATGTCTATCTTTTATAATTGAGTGTTGAAAAAAAAACTGAATATTCTTTATAAAATTTCGGATCCGGCTTGCAAATTATTTTCCATTATTATTTTTTTATTGTGTTAGGAAAAAAATTCAAACTTTGTACCCACAAAATGTCAATTACATAAAATTTAAAAAAAAATGTAAATTGCAAGACGGATGCGTATTGTGACTGTGCTTAAAATGAGACCTTGCAAACAATTTTATGATAAAAAGTAAACGAAATAAATGGTTTGAAATTTAACATTGCTCTTATGGGATACAAATCCAAGATGGCCGCCACTACAGCAGACCCTTAAGATATTTAAACCAACGGGAGAAGGGCGATTTTGACTCGTTTGCCAAGGGTTACGTGCAGTCGGCCGTTCTCAACATCGATTTTTTTTTACGATCACTATACTTTCTCTATACTATAGTATAGTGAGAAAGTAAAATATTGAGGAAAATAATAAAAAAGAATAGAGTTTCGTTAATAAAATCGATATATTTTTCGAATAAAATAGATGTTTAGGTATACTTATAATGTATGATATATGTTTGTACCCTCTCTTTAAAATCAGAGCCAAGCGAGTAGCCGCTTCGTAATAACATCATACAATACTAATAAACCTTATTGGCAAGGAGTCCCGGTAAACATAGCATTGTACATTAACTGTATCGTACTGTATTCTTGTACTCTTTGTGTTTTCCAGGTGATGCTGTCAACAGCCGCCTAAGATGAAGTTCTGCTGGTCTCTACTGGTGCTCGCGCTGGAGTGCTCCTGCCGTTCCTTCCCCTCCGACCACGTCCAAGTGACACGTCACAGTGATCCTCTCATAGTGGAAACGAACAGTGGCCTGGTACAAGGTCTGAGTAAGACAGTGTTGGGACGCGAAGTGCACGTCTTCTACGGTATACCGTTCGCTAAACCTCCGGTAGGACCGCTCCGGTTCCGTCGTCCGGTAGCGGTGGACCCGTGGCACGGCGTGTTGGACGCTACCACTCTGCCCAACAGCTGTTATCAGGAAAGGTACGAGTACTTTCCCGGCTTCGAGGGGGAAGAGATGTGGAATCCCAATACCAATATATCGGAGGACTGTCTGTATCTGAATATATGGGTCCCGCAGCGGCTGAGGATACGTCACAAAGCTAGCTCCGAAGAGAACAGCAACAGACCAAAGGTAAGCCATGTAAACTGAAGCTTTCTAGTCAACCTTACTTAAATAACATCGGTTTGATTCTAATCTGTAGTACATTAAATAATTAATTAGACTAGAGCAGGGTTCTCAACCTCACATTCGTGTTTAAAGGGGAGCGTAGAGCATGAAAGGTTGAGAACCACTGGACAGAGCTTCCCGCTCACAAAACCACGCGGACAAAGTAATGCAAACAAATGATTGAATACTCTGATTTTTTTACGAAAATTACGATTTATTAGGCCAGAGGCACTTGGTGAGGGTGTGGTACCCTAGATTCTAACGCATGCGTAGTAAATCCAGGTGTTTTGTATATAATAGAGCGATATAAACATAATCTAAAACGCTGTTTGTAGGCACAGATCGGGGTAGGGTAGTGGGGGTAGCGGTGACCTGAATCCTGACGCATGCGCAAATCCAGGATTTTTGCTTCATGTAAGGAAGGCGGGGAGCAGTGTACACCCTGTTCCAACTGTAGCATACTCAACTAGGTTGCAGACTTTAGTGTTTTTGTCGAAAACTCAATTGCCCCTAGAGCTACAAAAAACAATTTAAACCTAAAATATTTCACATATGTAGTGTACATTTCAGCTCGGCGTTTGATGGTCTAAATGTATCCCTGACTGTAGGCCGGCAAACCTACGGTTTACATTAGCCATCCTGTTTGTACCACAGAGCGGCAATTAGTGCCAATCTATATACTTTCTGACCACGCTTCTATTTCTGTCAATGTTTAGGCCCAACGTGTTGTTTAGGTTAACTACTAACAGAGCATAATCTATTTAAAATATCACCAAGGCATTTTGTTTTTAAGGATATTTTTACATTTGCCAATTGTATACAAACTATACGAGTCATGCCTCAGGTCTTTCACCTTAGGATGGAACTGCCACAGATCACAATGAAATAAGCTGGCAACTTTGTAATTTGGTCGATTTACTTCAGAATTGATGGCTGATTCATATTCATCATTTAAGGCTAGACGTGGCACAATGTTTGCGTGCTTACAATGTAGTCGTTAGCTAATCTATATAATAAAAATTAATTCATAATCCTTTGTAAGCGCATCACTTGAGAACGGCTGGAACAATTTGGCTTTTTTTTTGTTTTAAAATTTTCGTACTAGTCCGAACTAGGTTTTTATATAAAGACAAATTTCAAAAGTTTCCCGAAAAAGTTTCAAATTTGGAAAAAACTAAACAGCCTCTTTTGTATGGACTCAAGACCATAGCGCACAAAAACAGCTGTTCGTATAAAAAGCTTAGTAATACATGTTTGTTTACATTCATTACCATAGCAACTTTAATCAGCATTTATAATCAGTTTATTACTATTCAAAACCAACAGATTTTTTGGGTTAGATTCACCAACTTAAAGCAAACAAAAACAAAAATCTACAAAAAATGCTTACTATATTTTAATTTAATTCAAACATTGGTTGTTTACACATAAAACAAGTGATTTGGATTAAAAACTGAACATAATTTTATTCTAGGCCTACAATGAACCAAAACACGTTCATTGGCAAAAAATTGGGCAACTTAGAATCAGGGTTTCACAATTCTTCACAACTATCACTTTTATTAGATTAGGTAAAAACAAACAAAAGGTTTACTGTATTATCTATAAAGGTTTACAAACTATAAATCTAAATCTATTCGTAAGTATTCATAAAAACCATTTTACAATTCGATTACTAAGTCAATGTAATGAAATGGAACAAACCCTTTAAGGGTCGGCTCTAGCTGTCGGCCATGTTGGTTGACACTCCATAAGACCAATGTTAAATTAAAATCCATATTTTTCCTTTATTTTTGATCGGATAATTATGAACGATATGTCATTTTAAAGCTATGGCCAATACGCATGCAAATGGCTTTTCCAAAATTAAGAAAAACGTTTTGTTTAATATTTATTAACAATTTAAAAAATTAATTTTTAATTATTTTTTATGTTGTCACTATTAGTTATAGCGAAAAAGTACCAAGCCATTTG
>JAGFPH010004199.1:29396-47057 GCA_018207615.1 Philaenus spumarius
ATTTCATTATCCGTATACAATGAAACAGATTTTGATAAAACCGTACGTACAAAGGAAACGCATTTGCAAAGGCGAAACGTTTGATTGTATACAGTTATTTTTATCTCTCAAAAACATTTTTAAAAATATCTCGGAAATGTGTTATATAATTTAATGAAAAAGGTTTCTGTGCTTGTATTCCAAAATAAAATCAGTACCTACTTGCTAAAATCTATATATTATTGTAAATATATACTTGTAATCTATATATTATTGTAAATAGCACGCAATATGGGAGTGCCAACTCCCATATTAGGAGTATTTCCAATACACAATGCATTGCGTGCTTTGCACGCCAACCCCCGGATTGGGGCTATTTTCAATACACAATGCATTGCGTGCTTCGCACGCCAACCCCCGTATTGGGAGTATTTTCAATGCACAATGCATTGCGTGCTTCACACGCCAAACTCTGATTGGGACAATTTTCAATACACAGAGCATTGCGTGCTTCGGACGCTAACCTCCGTATTGGGAGTATTTTCAATACACAATGCATTGCGTGCTTCACACGCCAATCCCCGTGTTGGGAGTATTTTCAATGCACAATGCATTGCGTGCTTCGCACGCCAACCCCCGTATTGGGGGTATTTTCAATACACAATGCATTGCGCGCTTCGCACGCCAACCCCCGTATTGGGAGTATTTTCAATACACAATGCATTGCGCGCTTCGCACGCCAACCCCCGTATTGGGAGTATTTTCAATGTACAAAACTCGAGAAGGAACATAAATACGGCGTGGAAAAGCTTCCACAGTAAAGCAGATTTTGTCGCAGTGAATAATCCGATTTTATGAAATCACTTTTTACATGTTTTACAATTTGCATTATTGAAAAAGAAAATCGAAAACTTTGATTTTGAGAGACGTCAAAAATTAAATTGAGCAAACAAATTTTTTTAAACTAAAATCATAACCACATTCGGACTGTCCCAACCTTTAAAATGATATATTCAGACTAATTTTCTGACCATTATTACTTAAGTAATCTTGTACGCGTTTAACATTGCGGTTAAGGTTCGGGTCCTTAAATATTCAAAACGGCGAAGTTGGCTACCAATTTCAATGTTAAAATAACCTAACCATACCTTCACTTTTAAGCACAATATTTTTTGTTATTTTCGTCAAAAAACAAAAGCTGTGTTTTGTTTTCTTTAAAGTAAAATAGATTGTGGGTGTCGATCGCATAGGTTTTTTGCAATATCTCTTTTTGCAACAGAGTAAAATATTAATAAAGTTTACTATTTTTTACTTTCTCCACCCTATACGTAGTATATGGAGAAAGTATTGTTTTCGTAAAAATGTTCGAATTTGAATTTTCAGTTGAATTATCTGTTTTGGTGCTCCCAGAACTCCAAAAATTGTTTAGTGCAATTATCTGTGTTGGTGCTCCCTGAACCAAAAAATATTTTTAGTGGAATTTTTTGTTTTGGTGTTCCCTGAACCCAAAAAAGTGTTTTTAGAGTGGTGTCTGTCTGTCACTCTGTCTGTATGTATACACGACCAGAGAGGACACTATTGGTCCGATCTTCATGAAATTTGGTATGTAGGTACTAAACCCTAATATCTCCAGGCGTTTTTTTCATTTTTTCGAATTTTTAATTTTTAAGGGTAATTTACCCCTAAAAACCCATAAAAAACGACAAAAATGCTAATTTCTCAAAAACGGCTCTAACGATTTTGATCAAATTTTCAGTATTTATAGTGCTTAAGATGCCAAACAAAATGACACCACCCGCTTTTATCAAAACTTCGGCGTTTTATAATTATGGGGAAATGTTTAAAAATAAACAAGTTTGTGTTGTCAATCTAGCATCGCGGCGGCAGCCGCACGGGGTAGCACCACGGTAGCGAGCACGGCCAGTAATTCAAAGGTCGCGCGATCGAATCCCGCCTGGGACAATAATCTTTTTATACGATTGACGTAGGTAGAATATTATTTTTTTGTTTTGTTCTAAAAAGTAGTAAATAAAATGATTAAAAACAATATTATTTTGACTACAGTAAGTTGGGAGAAAGTTTGTGTCAGTTAACTGATACCGTTTATTACTATTTATATCATACGTTTATGAAAACAATAAAACTGTTTTTGAAAATGTATTCAGCAATCAACATCTGCATATGACAGTACTTCAAAATGATAAAAAAATTTTAAATTCATTCCACGAATTAACGGAAAAAATTGCTTATTCTGTAGCATTGCTGTTAAGGGAATCAGATTCAATATGGCGGACAGGGTGTCTGCCGAACCTTTCAAAGTCGTGGCCTTTAAATTTTGTCTAATGCAACCGTACCGCGCAGGAGTTTAAAATTTCATAATTTAAAAACTTAAGCACAGAATCTCAGAAATAATACTTTTATTAACTCAGTGAAGATCGCCATCTTGTTCAACCTGCAACAATCAAACTAAATTTATAGACCTGTAACGGTGCCGAGGCTGCAGTTTGCGTTACACTGGAGTGTTGTACATTGCCTAACCTACGCCTGGATGTAATTCAATTTGAACACTGGTTATTAAGGGTCTGCTGTAATGGCGGCCATCTTGGATTTTTATCCCATAAGAGCAATGACAAATTTCAAACCATTTATTTCGTTTATTTTTTATCATAAAATTGTTTGCAAGGTCTCATTTTAAGCACAGTCACAATACACGCATCCGTTTTGAATTTTACATTTTTACTTTCTCCCCCTATACCATAGTATATTATGGAGAAAGTATTGTATTCGTAAAAGTTTTCGAATTTGAGTTTTTGGTGGAAATATCCGTTTTGGGTCCCACTGAACCTAAAAAAAGTGGTTTTCGGAGTGATGTCTGTGTGTGTGTCTGTGGTGGTGTCTGTGTGTGTGTCTGTGTGGATGTTATCAGACCTAGAGCCTAAACCATTCGTCCGATTTTGATGAAATTTGGTATGGAGGTACTAATCCACGGTATCTCCAGGCGTTTTTTTCATTTTTGTGAATTTTTTATTTTTAAGGGTAATTTTCCCATAAAACCCCTTAAAATAACGGAAAAATCAACTCTTCTCAAAAACGGCTCTAACGATTTGCATTAAAATTTTATAGTTTATTAGGGAGCTAAAATACTATAAACTATAAAATTTTAATCAAAATCGTTCGAGCCGTTTTCGAGAAAAGTTGGTTTTTCCGTTATTTTATGGATTTTTATGGGAAAACAACTTTAATACAAAATCACCACTCCTACCCCGCCCTACAAGTCACCGTGAATGTGTTTAGTAATTTAAATAAGTTTGTGACAAAGTATGTGCCAGTTCCTGGTACCGTTTATTTTTAAATGCTATTGATTTATTATGTAATTGACATTTTGTAAGTACAAAGTTTGAATTTTTTTCCCAACACAATAAAAAATTAATAATGAAAAATAATTTCCAAACCGGATCCGAAGTTTTATAAATAATTTTCAGTAGTTTTTTTTTTTTTTTGAACACTCAATTACAAAAGATAGACTTATAAAACAGTTTGAAATGAGGCAATGTCAAAGCGTTCAGCTGCAAGAAATTGCACTGTTTAGATAGGGATACAGTGAGAAGCTCTTGCGTTTCCTGTTGCTTTCTCGTTTTCTGGAGCAGACCCTTAACTTAACGACTTTATAACTAACAATTAATTTACGTCATCCAGCTTTGACAACTAGTATTTCATACAACTAAATCATTTACTAATTTTTAAATTCCCTAGACTGGAAGAAAATCAAAATGATTCTATCACGAAGCTGAACTGCTGAGTTGAACGAAATTCCAAAATTAACTTTATATGATTAATTTAGGGTTTCAACCAACTATTTGGGAAATCAGTCTACTCACGAAGGCGCTGAATAGGGTGCCTGCGTGTACGAAATATATTACTAGTATTTGTTTCCACTTTGGCGTCCAGCCCCGGCTACACGTTGCCTCCCGGTATCAGGAAATGCCCCCACGGTAAAATCCCCCATATGGATGTTAACAGGGTACATTTATGGTATTTTACATTTTGATTGATTCGGGAGAGTGAGACGGACTTTAAAATCGCGTAAAAAACTAAATCCTTATACAGGGTGATTTTTAAGTATGGAAACGGCTTTATATTGCGCAACTGGGACGTTCTTGGCGGTAGAAACTTATGCTAACCTGTACAGTTTTAAAAATCCTACTTTTTGGTAGTTTTGAAATTTTTGTCCGCCATCTTGGTTCCGCCATATTGGATTTAACTTTATTATTTTAAATGAGATGATGGTCATATGACACATCACCTCAATGTGAAATTTCAAAAGAAAAACAATGGCGCAAACCGTTTTTTGATAGATGCCTTCGTTGTAGAGTTATTAGCATTCAAAGTTGCAGTTTTGGGAAAATTGTGTTCACAATAAAATTAGGTAGAACGCACTGCACTATCCATTTTTACATTTTTTATTCATGAAGTATCTAAAAAACTAAATTTAAATGGTGGTTAGATATGATAATAATAAGTATAACAATAAATGGACATAGCAACAACTAAAAATAAATGGCTATTTCATGAACCATACATCAGCTGTAGGTGTAAATTCAGCTAATAGGTATCTAAAAGATCAGCTGCGACAATTTGTTAAAAATTTATTTCATATTCTGTTTGCAAGATCAGCTGGAAGTAATAATAACAGAAGGCACTAATAAAAATGCTTTAAATAATGAACAACTTGGCCTGAAACTTTATTTTTACTAGCAATATCAAATCAAGTAGTAGTATAAATTGTACTGTTAGTACATAAAAGAAAGTTAATTGTTGTAAATTAAAAGCTGATCGTTTAGATACCTATTAGCTGAATTTATCAGCTGATCTTGCAAACAGAATATGAAATAAATTTTTAACAAATTGTCGCAGCTGATCTTTTAGATACCTATTAGCTGAATTTAGCACCTACAGCTAAATGTATGGTAGATGTATGGTTCATGAAATAGCCACTTATTTTTAGTTGTTGCTATGTCCATTTATTGTTATACTTATTATTATCATATCTAACCACCATTTAAATTTAGTTTTTTAGATACTTCATGAATAAAAAATGTAAAAATGGATAGTGCAGTGCGTTCTACCTAATTTTATTGTGAACACAATTTTCCCAAAACTGCAACTTTGAATGCTAATAACTCTACAACGAAGGCATCTATCAAAAAACGGTTTGCGCCATTGTTTTTCTTTTGAAATTTCACATTGAGGTGATGTGTCATATGACCATCATCTCATTTAAAATAATAAAGTTAAATCCAATATGGCGGAACCAAGATGGCGGACAAAAATTTCAAAACCACCAAAAAGTAGGATTTTTAAAACTGTACAGGTTAGCATAAGTTTCTACCGCCAAGAACGTCCCAGTTGCGCAATATAAAGCCGTTTCCATACTTAAAAATCACCCTGTATATAATTCTGTAAGCAAAATTTTAGATTCAAAATTGTGGGAATTTGGTAAATCGGAGGATGATGGGAGAGGTATCAAATTAAAGGTATCAATTCAAGGAACGAGGGAAAAATATAAGTTTTTTCTAAAATTAAAAACTAAGGGGTTTTTGAGGTCCCCGAAAAACGAAAAATTCCCATAAGAAATACATGAGAATTTAAAAACATACAACAGCTGTTCTGCAGTTTACATTAAAACATTTGGTATTAAATAAATTAAAAACATAAAACAGCTGTTCTGTAAAACAATATGACAGTTGAAGTAAATTATATTTTTAAATAAAATCTGCTACTTATTAACCTATAAAAGATACAAGTTGACACACACACATAGAGAAACGTTATATAAGTGTGATTTTTGGAAGGTTGTATGGCTGTCTTATTAACTCTTCATACATTTATACTAATATCATAAAGAGGTAAGTTTGTTTGTTTGGTTGTATGTAGGGGGTAATGTCTGGCACTACTGAACCGATTGAAAAAATAGTTTTACTGATAAAAAACTACACTTTACCTGATTAACATAGGCTATAATTCATTTCGATAAAAACCTTTTTTTATTTCAATATTTGTAAATTTAGTCGGAAAAAATTCTTAGGTTAGGCCTAGAATGATAAACCAACACATGTATTTACATTTATTAACATAACAATAAATTGAATAAAAGAACAGATAATATATAAAGTGTCTGTTCCAATATTTCCATTAACAGCTGATTTCAAAATTTAAAGCAATTATTTTTGTACTTCTAGATTTTAGGTTAGGGTTTTAAAGTGTAGACCTGAGCCTTGCTGGTTCTTTTAACCATTATTATAACTGCTGTTATGAAATATAAGAAATAATTTGATTTGAACAGTTACCATTATTTATTATCTTAATTTTAAGGTTATTATTATTATTAATCATATAACTTTATTATAAATAAAACATAACATTTGTTTTTAGAAGGTTCCATTGGGGGTTGGCGTGCGGAGCACGCAGGGGTCTCCCCTAGTATGTAGAATAATATCCTATATCTATGTTTTTAGGTAAAACCCTGAAAATGTTTACAATTACAAAAAACTTGCTTAAGGTTGTTGGATTTTTGGCTAACGAATTAGAATCCGAACGACTTAGAAAACCAACGTTTGTACCAAATTTGATAAAATGCGGCCGTTAGACGTGTTCTGGGGACCATGATCGATGCTCATTGACCACTCCCGGCCATAGGTCTTACTATAAGAGTGACTGCAATAGCTCATCTTCCCAGTGGAAATTCGCCAATAATTCCGTGGACAAGTAGGGTTGTGAACAGTATTTACTCTTTAAACCTAATTTGCATGTATAATTTATTAATTCAAGGGCTGGACATGCCTCATCAAGCGACCACTTCGTGTGGTCACAATTGGCCGGACATTAAAATAATTCACTACACACAGAATATAGATTTAAACCACACTCGACCAAACAGCATAACGTAATTGTGGCTATAACTGAACTTCCTTCATACGGATGGAATAGTGACGATCCGGTTAACCTTGCAATCAAAGTATCGATCCAATATGGCGTCAGGATACATAAACAACTGAAAGTATCGAATTCAGTCTCGGGGTAAAACTGGAGCAATTATTTCAGTAAACCGCCAGCTTTGCTCATTTGGAACCCCTTCAGCAGGCAGGTGTATCCATTAAGCAATGCTGCCAACCGTTAAACCGTAATCTAATTGGAATTAAGTATTTGAGTTTAATTACCCTTGTGAAGAGATAAGGGGGAAGTTTAAAAGGGAAATTTTCCGTTATTTCAAACACTGACACTACTGTAGCTTTCATGTTCAATGTGCACATCCTGGTTTGGTTAATAAGGTTTAAAATTGTATTTATTTTGTTAAGTTTAATTCTTGTATTTTTTATTTACCATGGAGTAGATGTTCAGCTTTGAATTATCCTCCTGCATTCACATAGTTCGTGTCTTAGCAGTGCACTGAAACATAAAAAAAAACCTCGTAACTATACATGTCTCATGACTACAAACCTTACACAGACAAAAGCAATACACGGTTTTCATACACTTAGAATATGACGGCAATGAAAGTAATGGATGGAAAAGTAAGCATTGTAGAACATGTGTGTTTCTAGTTTTAGAACATACAACTTTTAATAATATTACCTTAATAAGGTCAGTCACGTGACTTCTTGTCGTATCATTTAAGACGACATGTTTCGGGGCCGGAACTCCATCTTCAGGTCTTAATCACCTAAGAGATCGTCGCACATTAAAATAAATAGGACATACACACACAAGTTTAAAACATAAACACAAAATCGCGCAAGTCATTTCACTAGGTAGCGACCTAACGTTGCCGGTGAAATACTGCCGGTATTGTAGGATGTTATTCTGCACATTTTGTTTTTTTACTCGACCTTATAGCTCGCTTGGGTCCCCCAAAATCGATCAAAACGTAAAATACCATAGAAGTACCCGGTTCAAAGCCATGTGGTGGATTCTAACGTGGGGTTGGCGAGCGAAGCACGCAATGCTTTGTGTGTTGAAGATACTCCCAACACGATGGTTGGCGTGCGAAGCACGCAATGAACTGTGTATTGAATATACTCCCATATGCGGAATGGCGTGCGAAGCACGCAATGCTTTGTGCATTGAAGATACTCACAATATGCGGAATGGCGTGCGAACCGTTTTGCGGCTATTCAGCACCGTCGTGGATAGACCTACTTCCCAAATTGTTGGTTGAAACCCTAAAACATATAGGCCTATAAACTTAATTTTGGAAATTTGCTGAACTCACTTCAGCGGTTCAGCTGCGTGGTCGAATTATTTCAATGTGCGACCACCTCTTCGATGGGATTAACACCTGATGATGGAGTTCCGGCTCCGAAACATGTCGTCTTAATAATACGACAAAAGACTTCTTGCATGTGCCCTACCTTATTTAAAGGCAATATTATTAATTTTATTTAGAACACATAAACTTTTCCTTCAATTTGTTTTAATTTCTAAGAAAGTAATAAAGCTAGAACATTTTTGAAAACAACCTGTAAACACGTATATGCCAGCTAGGATTTTATTCCATAAATGTATTGTTGATGTTCACGAAACATCACCGTGACGTTTACCTGGCTACCCGAGCTACAGTAATTACTGTAAACAATCCCCTAAGAACGCCTCTAGCGGCATTTTACTCAACTACAATACATACGCTACGAGTGCTGGATGAAAACACATCCTTGACCGACATTCGGACCTGCTGTGTTTGCTTACGAAAGTATTGATTGCAGACTACACTGTACTTTCATCCACGTTTCTGTTTACATTTAACTGTCTGCCTGAACGTTTAACCTGTGCATCTGTGATCATAGATTCCTTGCACAGAGTGATACTAAACCCTAGTGTAATTGTATTGTGTTGTGTAAACCATACTGTTTGGTAAGGCCACTCCAACTTTCACTGCTAGTAGTCAATTATAGGTGGGTCGGAGTATCTGCTACATACCACTTTGTACTATATCTACTTATATATAAAGCTAGACGGTAACACTGATTCACTGACATTAATTATTAGGCACTTCCCGTAATCGTACCCCCTCGACCTCATACTTGAATTAAAGCCCTTAACGAGAAACTTTTGGGAAAATTGCCAGAATTTAACATTTTTTAATTTTGGAAGCATCTTTTGGGTGGAAACGATTTTTTCAATTTCTTCATTTTCCCACTTTGAGCGCATTTAGTAAGAAAACAGTAAGAGATAGCAAAAAATGTTAAATACAAAAGTTGTAGAAAATTTAATTTCAAGAAAGAGATTTTCCGTCAGATTCAAGATCCAATCATCCATTCAGCCACTATTCATCCGAGAAGGGAGGCTCCGCCCAAAGTCCTTAAAGCTAGACGATTTCACCGATACACTGACATTAATTATTAGGCACTTCCAGTGATCGGAACCCCGTCAACCTTATACTTGAGTTAAAGCTCTCGACGAGAAACTTTTGGGAAAATTGCCAGAATTTAACATTTTGTAATTTTGGAAGCACCTTTTGGACAGGAAAGATATTTTCGATTTTTTTCAATTTCTTCATTTTCCCACTTTGAGCGCATTTAGTAAGAAAGAGGTAAGAGATAGAAAAAAATTTTAAATACAAAAGTTATAGAAAATTAAATTACAAAGAAGAGATTTTCTATCAGATTCAAGATCCAATCATTCATTTAGCCGCTATTAACCCGAGAAGGAGCTCCGCCAAACAATCCTTCAAATTTCCCCATGTTAATCTTATGGAGATAATGTTTAATGAGTTGAATCAGCTGCCAAATAAAACAGTTGATTTGTGCTCGGTCACCTATGTACAAACGAAAAAAAGATTAACGAGATTCTTTAGCGAATTTTCCAACTGCGAGCGAAGCGAAGCAGCCATCTGAGGCCGAAGGCCGAGGCGGGGTTGGGACGCGAAGCGTCCAGGGGCAGAACCCCTAGTATATATATATAGATCTCTCGATTACATCACGGATATAATTGAATTTAACCAACATTTATTTTAATTGTATTAGTAACTAGAGGGCCCCAAACAGATTACCACTTACGAAACAAAGGTGTCAATCACGGGAAGTATAACAATTTATTTTTATTGTAAAGGGGCTGTTACCCCCTAGTTCACCCATCAGGCGTAACTACTTAAAATGCGTGTTATTATTTATTTTATTTCCTAAAAAACACTTAAAAATTAATAAGTGCAACCATTTTAGTTCTCTAGCTTTAAGGAAAGTATAACAATCAACATTTTTTATAGGGGTTGTTATTAAATTTTCACCCCTTAGCAGCACGCGACAAAATGTAAATTTGTTTCAACCCTTAAATCAAAATTAACTATAGCTAATGTTACTCGTTGATAGTGTAGCTTTTTATTAGTAAAACAATTTTTTCAGTTGGTTCAGTAGTTTCAGAGATTACCCTCTACATACAAACAAACAAATTTTATCTTTTTATAATATTTTGTATGGATGAATTTCTAAAGGAAAGATGAGCTATTGCAGTGACTCTATGGTGAGATCTAAGGTCGAGAGTAATCAATGAGCACCGATCATGGCCCCCAAATACATCTTTGAGTGTCATTAAAATGTTATGTATATCCTTATATATAATACGTGAAGCCGTTTTTTGTAAACACAACTCCTCCCTTATTTCTGGACCAATTTTAATGTTTGAGGTTTCAAAAAATTCGTCTCATTTCGTAGTTTTGCAATAAGGTTTTAGATGTCAAAAATTCTTATCCTTAATGGCGTGAGCTAATTTCAAAGGTCGGGGTTTCCCCATAAGATTAACATGAAAAATATTAAAAAACCATTTCTATACAAAACAGCTGTTTATAATAAGAAACAAACTAATCCAGCTGATTTCGTGGATGTAAATAACGATGATTACAGTATTCAGAAGGTTATAAAAACATTTTAATACAAAACAGCTGTTTATAATAAGAAAATAACTAATACAGCTGCTTTAGTGGAAGTAAATATTGATTTTTATAAGGGAGGAAATGAATTATTTATTCAAATTATAAAATTTACGAACTAATTTGTTTTGAACATTTAACATTATTTACCATCTTAGTTTTGAGGTTATTATTTATAACTTTTTTGTTAGGTTTTTGATTAAGTGTAGACCTGAGCCTTGCTGGTTCTTTTAACCTGTATTATTACTGCTGTTATAAAATACAAGAAATAATTTGATTTGAACATTTAACATTATTTACCATCTTAGTTTTGAGGTTATTATTTATAACTTTTTTGTTAGGTTTTTGATTAAGTGTAGACCTGAGCCTTACTGGTTCCTTTAACCTTTATTATTACTGCTGTTATAAAATACAAGAAATAATTTGATTTGAACATTTAACATTATTTACCATCTTAGTTTTGAGGTTATTATTAATCCTACACTTTTATTATAAATAAAACATAACATAAAATGTTTTTAGAAGGTCGCACCGGGGGTTGGCGTGCAGAGCATGCAGGGATCTCCCCTAGTCTTTATATAATTCTTATATACGTATATATACGGTACATAATTCTTCTGTACGTATGTATGTCACTGAACTACTCCTAAACGGCTGGACCAATTTTGATGAAATTTTGAGTGGGTTAGTGGATGGTTTATATTCACAATTGGACCCAGTAGGTGGCGCTGCGATCTGGTTCTAGGAATTTGTTTTCTATAGGATATAAAAATAAATGTTTGTTTCTTTGTCCTCTATAGACTGAAAAACTATTTGACCAATTTCGCTAAAAATTCAAAATTTATCCATATCATTGCCATGAGTGTTTAAACGTTAGAATTAATTCAGTCTAAGGGGTTGAAATGGGGTTGTTAACCCTATACAGTAAATTAAACTAACTTCCTAAAAGCTATAAAGCTAAAATTATGTAATATTATTTTAAAGGGATATACAAAACTATTATTTAAGTCACAGGGATGAAATGGTATAAGTACCCTTAAAATTCAATAATAATTCAATTACTTTTTCTACATTCTCAAAAACTCCTCAACTAATTTTACTAAAATTTAACAATTTACACATATTAGTACCAGATTATTTTACAGAATACGTCACTACAAACAAACAGATTTAAATGGGGTAGCTACCACTATACAATAAAAATAAATTGCACTAAATTCCCTACTAACCATAAATCTAAAATTATTTAGTATTATTCTTAATTAATTGATATAAAACAAATTTGCTATTCGATTACTTAAGTCGAAGGGGTGAAATTGGGGTTAAAATTAATTCAAGCAATAACGAAACATTGCCAGGTCCACTAGTATAATTATATATATGTATTTATGTGTTCGCATTCTAACGTCCGAATTTTATTCCGATTTGGTAAACACATTGTTTTTGTAAATCGCCCGGACGAGTTCATTCCCAAACAAATCCAACAACGGGAAGTAAAAATGTTTTCAGATTTGTCGACTTACGTGGATTTTAAAGTTTGTATGGTGTTTTACGTTTTGACTGATTTTGGAGGAACTAGATGGGCTATAAGGTCGTTTAGGGAGTTGGCGTGGGAGTATTGAAAATACTCCCAATGCGGGGGTTAGCGTGCGATGCAAGCAATGCTCCGTGTATTGAAAATTCTCCCAATACGGAGGTTGGCGAGCGAAGCACGCAATGCTCTGTGTATTGAAAATACTCCCAATAAGGGGGTTGGCGTTCGAAGCATACAATGCATTGTGTACTGAAAATACTCCCAATACGGGGTTGGCGTGCGAAGCACGCAATGCTCTGTGTACTGAAAATTCTCCCAATACAGAGGTTGGCGAGGGAAGCACGCAATGCTCCGTGTATTGAAAATACTTCCAAATACGGGGGTTGGCGTGCGAAGCACGCACTGCATTGTGTACTGAAAATACTCCCAATACGGGGGTTGGCGTGCGAAGCACGCAATGCATTGTGTACTGAAAATACTGCCAATTCGGGGGTTGGCGTGCGAAGCACGCAATGCATTGTGTACTGAAAATACTCCCAATGCGGGGGTTAGCGTGCGAAGCAAGCAATGCTCTGTGAATTGAAAATTCTCCCAATATGAGGTTGGCGTGCAATGCACTGTGCGTCGGCCGCTTTTCATAATGTTCAGTGTCAAGCTCACATGTGCGACCTTAGTAGCAGTGAACGTGTTAAAAGGGTTTAAATTTAAATCCCCGGTCCTGACCTGGCCCCCTGGCTACGGCTTTGCACATAGCAATACACGGCATCACGTAGCACCGATACTGCACAGTATATTTGTACCCGACTATACAATGTGTTGCACAGTGTACAGTCTGTATCACAGTACACAATCAAATAGCAAAGCCTAATTGTCTTCATACATGCGATGGCGCGGTGCCCGACCTGATTTGTCTGCACAGATTCAACTCCCAATACACTTCGGCTGTAAAATCAAACTGATTGAAAAAATATGCAAACTCTTTGTAAACTCAGTGCTGCCAACCTAAGCACATTGCAACTGATTCAATAATTGTGAGTTCAAACTGCGAATGTTTATTGTTGTAATTTTTACATAATATTATGTATTACAAATAATAATAATGTTTATTTATTTTACTCAAATTATTTACATAATATATACAGAGTGTCCTGCTTTGACTGTGCGAAACTTTGCGGGGTTATTTATCAGCTAAAAACAAGCAAATAATACAATATAACGTGTGTCCTCTCTGGCAATTCAACATGTGCTTGACTGTTATTATGTAAGATGAACGCATTGTCACACAGCTGAAAGAAAAACAGTTTGAACAGTTATTGCAATAATTTTCAAGATACCATAATATTCACATTTAGTTTGGTGTTGCTTTTTAGAGAATTTCCGTAGGAAAAATGAGCTATTGCAGTGGCCCTTATGGTAAGACCCAAGGTCGGGAGTAGCAAATGAGCACTGATCATGGTCTCCAGAACACGTTTTGGGGTGTCATTTAAAATCATCTGTATATATGTATATAAATATATGTATATATGTGTTCGCACTCTAGCGGCCGCATTTTAAGTCCGATTTGGTCCAAATTTCGTACACATGCTGGTTGTCTATGTCGCTTGGCCGAGTTCGTTAGCAAAAAAAAATCCAACAATCGGAAGCACGTATTTGACCGGAAGTAACTATTTTTTGAGATTTTTCCTACGAGAATGAATGTGGAGTTTTTTCTACAAACATAAATATAAGATGTTATTCTGCACATTTTGTTTTTTTACGCGACCTTATAGCTCGCTTGGTTCTCCCAAAATCGATCAAAACGTAAAATACCACAAAAGTACCCCGTTCAAAGCCATGTGGTGGATTTTACCGTGGGGTTGGCGTGCGATGCACGCACTGCATTGTGTATTGAAGATACTCCCAATACGGGGGTTGGCGTGCGAAGCGCGCAATGCTTTGTGTATTGAAGATACTCCCAATATGCGGAATGGCGTGCGAACCATTTTGCAGCTATTCAGCACCGTCGTGAATAGACCTATTTCCCAAATTGTCGGTTGAAACCCTAAAACATAGGCCTATAAACTTAATTTTGGAAATTTGCTCAACTCACGTCAGCGGTTCAGCTGCGTGGTCGAATTATTGTTAAAATTTATATACATTAAATTAATTCCTTATGATTTGATTGTTTGATAATGTTTACTTTTATTCAACATTACAATTTAATAGGTAAGAAGTTTAAAATATTTTATTTCATTTTTACAATGATGATATGCAAATGTCTTCAGAACGGTTTAAGATATGGATGTGCAGTTTTCACCATTGATTTTGTCTTAAAATTTTACATTGAAAATAATTTATCACTTTATTAATATTTATAAAAAGTTACTTTTAAAATGGCGGAGCCAAGGCGGCCAACCATAAAATAGTGTAAACTAAAATAGTGTTTTTACATGGAGTATGTTCCTCAATCACATCTACCTTAAAAGTTTCCTTATTTACGAAATATAAAAATCTGTAGGACTGTATACATAAATAAATGTCGCAATATATTTAGTTGTTTTAATGATGGTCCTTACTCTTGACAAATAGAATTGCGTTAAAATGTTTTTGAGCGACAATCAGAGGCCTCCCCAGCACTCTATTCCGTATTGTATTCTGGAACGCATGATATAACATTCTTAGTACTTTTAATTTACAGATGTTTCTCGAATTATAGAGTTTGCTTACATATGTACGTAATTTAGAGTGTAACCGTCGAATGTGTTTCTGCCATGTCATTTTGTCACATGACACACAATACACAAATCAAGACCAAGACACGTACAATTGTGATAGATCAAAGTCTCCCCAAATTGAAATCACGTTAAATAAAATACTAAGTATTTTGGCTTTTCCACATTAACTATCATAACCTATTATTATTTGAACACCTATTCAGCAAAGTTGTTAAGTCCGTAATCATTTTTCTGTATTACCAATTTCCACTTGCTGCTCACATACCGAGGAGCGTTATCATCAGCTGTATGTACAATCAGCCTAATGCCGTGTACACAACTATTACTAGTGAAAAATCACCAGCTGATTAATTAGATACACATCAGAAATACATCGTTTAAACAACAAACTATTTAAAAACAATATTAAGGAATACTTATCTAGGCCTACATGACTATACTGACTTTGATTTTTAACTCGGTAAATGTGTACAATAATAAGGATTATAAAACTATAGGCCTATTTGTTAAAAATTTTTATGTACATACGTTATTATATATTTAAAAAAGATAAAATTATTATCTTTTAATTGCTTTTTATTTCATACTGATAGATCAAATGATTTATAAGTTATTGTTATTATAGTAAAGAAATTAATAATCGAATAAGTTCATATGTTGTACGAATATGTTGGAATGTTTCTAAATGAATATACCTCTTCTTTAAATTAATTTTTATAAAGAAATATATTGATGATAAAACGTTGTATTTATATACAGTTTATAACCTCAAAGCAAAACTTTAATGTATATTATATAGCGTACATTAGTTCTATAACTAATATTTAAAAAAAAAACAACTTCACATGAAATTATAACGATTGTAGTTGTAAACATAACCCCAAAATATAATCTACACTGGGTTTTGAGTGTTAGATGTGTAACGTCCCATCAACAACTTACAACCTTTCTATCATTTATCCTTACCTACATTTCCCAAATAGTTATCCTTTTCTCCGCCAGATGTCGACTCTGTACGGTATTACTTCTTATCGTACATAACTGAACGTTGTAATCTGACAACCCATCAGCTGTTCTTTATCTATTGAGTTGAAATTCGCTTTGTCATAAGGGTTGCTAGAAGGTCGGCCATTAGACCGTTACGAACTAAACTTTAAGACGCTGCCAAGTGGTAGTTATGTTATTAAACTTTAAATAATTTAATCGCGATTAACGACGGCGTGTCGCTGAACAACATGAATTACTTCTAAACCTTTGTTTTCCGGATACCAGGTAGGAATGTTTTTAGCTTTACCTTGATAATTATAAAATATTTACTTGTAAAACTTAACAAGGTTATTTCCACTTTTGGTTTATGTACAACTTCCTAACTCATTTTGTTCAATTTATTAGAGAAACCTATGTATTTCATTTTTTTTTACTACAGCCTAAATTTTAAATGTAAATCTTACAGCCTACAAAAAACTATAAAGCCGATATCATGTTGGTTATTGCTAAAGCCTAAACATATTTCCACAAACAAGCCTAAATTGCTCTGTATTAATTAACTATAACTGTGTAGTTTTTCTACAGTGTAACCAATATTGAAAACTTTTAATAAGCTATAAGCATAATATTACTGATATGTAACTAAACGTTAACATTTTTTATGTTACCATGTGGCTTACCTAACATGTAGAGACAGTCTTATGCAACATTACACATGTTATATTAACCATCACAATCTAAGTAGCAATTTGCCATCTTGTGCTACAAATTTCAATAAAACAGCCAACTCAAAGAACTATCATTTTATGCTTATTTAAATAGCTGCAAGTTTTCTAAAAAGGAAATTGTTATTTATGTTATACAGTTATACTGGTCCAACTCCAGGGAATGTTATAATACAATGGCATAACCTGCAACAGCTACGCTTGGAAAAGGCCTACTTTCCAACTGAACTTTAAAAAAAAATTAAACAAAATATTTCTACAGTGCTTTAATTAAAGACAGAACTTAATTTAAAATGTGAACGATCTGCAGTTGTTCTTTTTCTTTTATGTTAACTGTTAAATAGGCTGTATTTTGAAAGTAATTTTGTATATGTGTACTATTTAGGATATGTTAGTATTTAATAAATTGGGAGGAGCAAGCTAGCACATTTCGGACCTTAGCCCTAAGGGCTACATATTAGAAATTTTACACCTTTTTTTTTACTATTTAGAGAGACGTCTCATAATTAATTTTGTCTATTTAGTCAATTATTTATAATTACCTTTTAGAGTTGGCCAACGACATATATATATATTTATTCTTAAAACAAATCCATGGTATTTCATGTTAAAACTTTGTAACTTGTAAATCTTTTCTGTATAAATTTTGTAATTATTATTATTAGGGAGGGTTTTTGATTTTTATTTTCGGGGAGGGTTTTTAAATTCAATTTAATAAAATATACATGTTTTCTTTTTTTTTAAATGTCAAACTTTTCTTGTATTAAGGGCATATTAATAATTTCTTTTGTAGTAAGGGCATGT
>JAGFPH010004199.1:63733-107331 GCA_018207615.1 Philaenus spumarius
CACCTATGGCCCTAGAGGAAGCTACATACCAAATTTCATTCCAATCCATTCGGTAGTTTTGAAGAAATCGTTTTTTAACAACTTTGATCCAATAAAATTTCGAATTTTTTCAAACCCTTTCTTAGTGAGCACCTATGGCCCTAGAGGAAACTACAAACCATATTTCACTCCAATCCGTTTGGTAGTTTTGAAGAAGTCATTTTTTAATAACTTTGATCCCCCCATACCCCCCTAAAATTTCGAATTTTTCAAACCCTTTCTTAGCGAGCACCTATGGCCCTAGAGAAAGCTACATACCAAATTTCATTCCAATCCGTTCGGTAGTTTTTGAGAAATTGTGATGAGTGAGTCAGTGAGCGAGTGAGTCAGTGGGTTTTGGCTTTTATATACTGTATATAGATAATTGCACACATTTTACCGAGTTTAGTAAATAATAATTCCGTCAGCATAGTTAGGTAGGCTTAGACAAAGTCTGTTGGTTTTAAATGATCTATTTGTGATGTGTATCTAATTAATCTGCCTGTGATTTTTCACTGGACTTACAAGTATTTGATATAATATTTAGTGCCATATCTATTACATACACATGTTTACATATTTGTCCTCCAGGTACAAGCGTAAAGGATGGGACAAAGAGTCCAGCTGTCAATCAGAAAAGGTCCGCTTTTACGAAATATTTGTGGCTTACTAGACTTGAAATAAAAAAGAAATAACTATGAATGAACATTATTCATATCAAGGTAAACAGACTCCCGAGGTTAGATGAGTTAGTAAAAATGTCCTATGGTAAAATGAATCTGTAGAAATAGACATCTGTTGAACCTAAAACCAAAACAACACCAAACGTACCGTTGTAAATATAACCATGAAATTTAAATTAGGCCTACAATTCATAATTTGTTTAACGACATTTTCTTTCATTTAAAACAAACAGCACGAAAATCGGCCTGGTAGATCTAAAGGATTGCTACTTAAAACAAACAAAAACCAAAACTCCTAAAAGTGCCTTTTTAAATAAAAATATTTCATATTCTTTTTATAATAATGGTTGTAACGCAAAATTTAAAAACTCTTAAAACTGCCTTTATAATTTAATATAACGATGAAATAAAATTGAAAATTAATAACTTTTTATAATAATTACAAAATATTGTTTCCATTTAAAACAAATCGCAAGAAAACCGGGCCAAATGATCTCCAGAAATCGGTATCAATATTAGGGCCAACAAACGTTTAAGACTATGCTGTATTATTTTATAAGTAAGATGTTAAAAAGTACACTGGCAACACACACACAATAAAATTTATTGCTTGCAAAGGCAGTTAACCAAAAAATTAATTGTTTTGTAGCATAACTTAGTGTGGAGTTATCGCAGTTAGAATTTAGAAAGAATGAATAAATAGGTCAATTACTTAGTATCATTCATATAAAAGCGCATTAGTGCCAAGTTTCGACTGTACAACATCATCAGTCTTCATGAGTTCTTCTTTAAGTCGTTTGAAAAATTGTATTGTTGTAGTTTACTTGATTTATTTCACAAAATAAATATTTACCAAGCATGTTTTGCAATGGGCTTCTTCACAGCACGAGAGCAAAGGTTTTATTAATAAAGTTTCAAACAATCAGCTGATCGTATTTGTTTTCCAGGTGCCGGTGCTGATCTGGATCTACGGCGGCGGCTACATGAGCGGCACGGCGACGCTCGACGTCTACGACGCGGACATGGTAGCGGCCACCAGTGACGTCATAGTGGCCTCCATGCAGTACAGGGTAGGAGCGTTCGGGTTCCTCTACCTCCAGCCCGATCTGCCGAGAGGAAGCGAAGACGCTCCCGGCAACATGGGTCTGTGGGACCAAGCTCTGGCGATACGTTGGATCAAGGAGAACATCGCCGCGTTCGGCGGTGATCCGGAGTTGATGACGCTGTTTGGTGAATCCGCGGGCGGAGGATCTGTGAGTAGATTCATCTAGGTTACAATCTGTGCTCGGTGAAACAACCTGTGAGCTATTGCAGTAACTCTTATTGTGAGACTTAAGGTCGGGAGTGTTCAATGAGCACTGATCATGGTCCGCAGAACACGTTTTGGGGTGGCATTAAAATATATATGTATATATACTTTACGTCCGATTTGGTACACACGTTAGCCAAAAATGCAACTACTGGAAACACGCGATTTGATCGAAAGTAACAATTTATTGAGCTTTTTTGTATTATAATGATACTTTTTGGGGAACTTATCTAAAGAAATCAATATAGGAGATTATTCCGCATATTTTGTTTTTTCATATAAACCGTCTGGTTCCCCAAAATCGATCAAAACGTCCCGGTTCAAATCCACGGTGAGAGATTTTATAGTGAGAACAGCTGGAGGCTGAGATTCAAACAAGTTATAGTAATATTATTTCGTACAAACAGGCAGCTATTCGGCGCTTTCGTCAGTAGACCAATTTCCCAAATAGTTGGTTGAAACCATAAAACATATAAATTTAATTTTGGAAATTTGCTTAACTCACGTCAGAGGTTCAGCTGTATGAACTCTCCGTGTAATGCTGATTCAAAACAAAATCGTATGCTCCATATAAGCGAAGCAAAAATGTTTGATATAAAAAATAGTACATTTTTATAATCTTTTTATCTTACGGGTTAAAGCTATTATTAAATATATTTTTCAAAAATTCTATACTATTTTTGTGCTGTAATATGGGGGCGATCGAACCCGCCCTCTCTTAGTGTTAGAAATCTAGATAATCCTCGAAATACATTTTGTATACCAATTTGTTATCAGTAATTCCGATTCCGTCTGTTTAGGTAAGCATCCACCTGGTGTCTCCCATCACCCGAGGCCTGGTCAAACGGGGCATCATGCAGTCCGGAACCCTGAACGCCCCTTGGAGTTTCATGACGGGCGAGCGCGCCGTGGACATAGCGCGTACTCTGATAGACGACTGCGGGTGCAACTCGTCCATGCTGGAGGAGAGCCCGTCGCGGGTGATGTCGTGTATGCGGGCGGTCGACTCCAAGACGGTCTCCGTGCAACAGTGGAACTCCTACTGGGGAATACTGGGGTTCCCTTCGGCGCCTACCATAGACGGCGTCTTCCTGCCGAAACATCCTCTGGAGATACTGAAAGAGGTGGACTTTTCAGACACCGAGATACTCATCGGCAGTAACCAGGATGAAGGTAGGGCATTTCTTTACCTTTATAAGTATTGTAAAACTATGACGGGACAAAGCGATCGCAATACTTTACTCTAAAAGAAATTGTTAGTAACTATTTAAAATATCAATCTAGTACAATGACTGATTATATTTCTATTAGTAGCTAAACCACATTATACATAACCACTTCGGCGACTCACGGCGAAGTAAGGTGGTGGGGACACATTTCAAATAAATTTTGACATTGAAAACTAAAGGAAACAATATATAACGTAACACCATTTGTTTGACTTACAATAGAAAGTAAGCCTTTTACTTTCTCACTGTACAGAAAGTTAGTGATCGCAAAAAAAATTGATGTTGAGATTTTTGTGGAAATATCCGTTTTGGGACCCACTGAGCCTAAAAAAGTGTTTTTTACAAAATTTCTGTCTGTATGTATGTATGTCTGTATGTATACAAAGCTAGAGAGAAAACTATTCAATCGATTTGAACAAATTTGCACCAAACATGTCAATTAGGCCTGTAAAGATGCACGAAAAACTGATTTGAAAATTTTTGAAAAACAACCCTCTTTTTGGACAAAAACCCCCCAAAAATCAGTTATTATTTTTTTACAAAAAAACAGTTCTAACGATTTTGATAAAATTTGGCTCATTTGTAGACTTTAATGAACCCTACCATATGCAAAAAAACCGCATCTTTCAAAAAATACTCGTTTAGCTTACAATAATGATAATAACTGATTTTTTGGGGTTTTTTGGCCAAAAAGGAAGTAGTTTTTCAAAACCTTTTTTCGTGAATCTATACAGGCCTAATTGACGTGTTTGGAGCAAATTTGTTCGAAATCGATCGATTAGTTTTATCTCTAGCTAATAATAATAATAATTATTAGTTAATCTCCTAGTTTAAAATCTTACCCCTCCTACAATTATGAAGTCACTGTGAATCTGTTTAGTAATATTTTATGAGAATGAATGTGCCAGTTTCTGGTACCGCTTATTTGTTGGTGTTTGATTTTATTATTTCATCTCCGACCCCCCCCCCCCCCCCCCCACAAAGCAAAGATTGGCAATATGTAAAGTATAACTGTAGGGTTTGAAAACATATAATATTTATTTAAATTCCTAAAACATAGATTAATTTTGTAATTGTAGCCTCAAATAGTCAACATGTGCCGACCAATATACTAATGTAACTTAAATACATTAATAAAAACAATCACTAATGGACCTAAGGGCTATATGCGCTATGTGTTGGTTATTGGCGTATTTCCATAGGAAAAATGAGCTATTACAGTGACCCTTATGGTAAGACCCAAGGTCGAGAGTAGCAAATGAGCACCGATCATGGTCCCCAGAACACGTTTTGAGGTGCCATTAAAAATCATATATATTTATGTATATATGTGTTCGCACTCAAGCGGCCGCATTTTAAGTCCGATTTGGTCCAAATTTAGTACACATGTTGGTTGTCTACGTAGCTCGGACGAGTTCGTTACCAAAAAAATCCAACAATCGGAAGCACGTTTTTGACCGGAAGTAACTACTTTTTTAGATTTTTCCTACGAGAATGAATTTTGTTTAGAGCTTTTTCTAAAACATATAAATGTAGGATGTTATTCTGCACATTTTGATTTTTACGCGACCTTATAGCTCGCTTGGTTCCCCCAAAATCGATCGAAACATAAAATACCATAAAAGTACCCGGTTCAAAGCCAATGTGGAGGATTCTACCGTTGGGTTGGCGTGCGAAGCAGGCAATGTATTGTGCATTGAAGATACTTCCAATACGGTGGTTGGCGTGCGAAGCACGCAATGCTTTCTGTATTGAAGACACTCCCAATACGGGGGTTGGCGTGCGAAGCACGCAATGCACTGTGTATTGAAAATAGTCCCAATATGCGGAGTGGCGTGCGAAGTATTTTGTAGCTATTCAGCAATTTCGTGAATCGATCTATTTACCAAATTGTTGGTTGAAACCCTAAAACATAGGCCTATAAACTTAATTTTGGAAATTTGCTCAACTCACGTCAGCGGTTCAGCTGCGTGGTCGAATTATTTATATCATATAACTGGTACTTTGGTGTATCTGTTAACAAAACAAGTTGGCTGGCTATGCAAGTTTGTATTGAACTTACTGGATTTAGTTGAAACTAAAGTACTTCATACACCGAGGAGAATAACTAATTATATTTGTTTAGGCAAACAATACTTATTGTTTGTATTGGCTATTACTGAATACAGTACACATTATGTATTTAGGTACAGTAAAATAACAATAAATAAACGGTACCAGGAACGGGCACATACTTTCTCACAAACATATTTAAATCATTAAACAGATTCACTGTGACTTCATAATTGTAGGTGGGGTAGGAGAGTTGATTCATTAAAGTAGGAGATTAACTGATAAATGTTATTATTATTATCTAGAGAGAAAAATATTAAAGATTTACAAACCATAAATTTAAATTTTGTGTAGTATATTCTTAAGTGGCATATACTTAAGTGGTATTTTGCAATTAGATTACTTAAGTCAATGTAATGTAATGGAATAACTATCCTTTAAATTAAATCAAGCAATAGCGAAGCATTGTTGGGTCCACTAGTTTTTTATAAATGCTGTATTTCTGATGTGTATCTAATTAATCTGCCTGTGATTTTTCACGGGGCCTTACTAGTTATTTAAATATTAATGGTGAAATTATTGGAGATGGTCGAGCTATGTATAGATGGTGACATCAGTCGTAGGTGGTCTCAGCCATCATATCAGAGTAGGGGCTATACAATATCTGTTTGAATTGGGTTCTGCGGGCTAAAGGGGGGGGGGGGGGGGGGGGGGCTCGGGGGGGGGGGGGGGGGGTCAAGTGTTTGTAAACACGCCACAGTTGTGTTTCAATTTACCAGGCACTAACTCAAACTCAACCCCAATACCAGATAGACTTTCTGTTCGACATATACTGTAGCCAGGTTAACTGAACAGCTGACGTGAGATGAGCGAATTTACAAAATTAAGTTTATACTAAGGGAGACTCTCCTGCGTGCTCCGCACGCCAACCCGTGACACCTTCTAAAAATATATGTTGTGTTTTATTTATAATAAAGGTGTATGATTAATAATAACCTCAAAATTAAGATGGTAAATAATGTCAAAGGTTCAAATAAAAATATTTCGTATATTTATAGCAGCAGTTATAATAAAGGTTAAAAGAACCAGTAAGGTCTACACTTAATCAAAAACCTAACCAAAAAGTTAGAAATACAAATAATTGTTTCATTTTTGAAATTAGTTGTTAATACTGGTTACTTACTATCAATTACAGTATATTATAAATAAAGAGGCCTACTATTAAATTATCAAATGTCTCATTTATTTTTAATTAGGATATAACATATTCTTTTTTTAAATTCCATAAAGCAAGTTTTTATTGGTTTGTGCGTTGAGACATGTGTTGGTTCAATCTAGGCCTTACTTAAAATATTATTTTGCACTAAGCCGACATCCAAGTTCAACTGTTTTATCTGTTATTTTATTCAATCGGTTGCTATGGTTTCAAGAAATATATGTGAATCAACAGTTGATCAGTAAAAACAATATTAATGAATAGAAAATATTTTAAATCCTATTTTTAAAATATTAAATGAAGGAATAGTAAAATTTTAAGGCAAATGGGCAAATATAGAGTTAATTACCTTTCATTTACACATCGGCCCAATAGTACTCCAGATATCACTCGGAATAGACTTGAAATTTTACCCCATGTTAAATTGCCACAAGAGATTTAAATTTCCGTTTTTAGAAAATTTAGTGGGGTAATAGCTGAAATCCAAGGAAAATGGGCAAATAAAAATATAAAGAGAATTACCTTTAATTTGGTACTAACTGCGTGTATATCGGCCCAGTAAAACTCGAGATCTCACTCGGATTACAAAAAAATCTTTTCAAATTAATAAATAGATGTTTTAGGGTTTCAACCGACTATTTGGGAAATTGGTCTGCTAACGAAGGCGTTGAATAGCTGCCTCGTGCACGCAATATATTAGTAGAATTTGATTGAACTTCGTTCCGCTAACTTTGCGTGTTGGCACCGGCTACTTTTATGGCATTTTAAGTTTTGATTGATTTTAGGAGAACCAGACAACCTATAAGGTCGTGTAAAAAGCAAAACGTGCACAACAATCTCCTACATTTATTTTTTTAAAGTAAATCCCCAAAAAATTTCATTCTAGTAGGATAAATTTGAAAAAAATGGTTCCTGTCAAAAATGGTGCTTCCAGTTAGATTTTTCCTAACGAACTAGTCCGAGTGACTTAGAAAACCCACATGTTTACCAAATTTGGACCAAATCGGGCGTAAAAAGCGGCCATTAGAGTGCATAAAACATACAAACATAAAAGTATAAAATTGTTAATGGAACTCCTGACCGGTGCTCATTGACCTCTCAAAATGTAAATTCACTAAAAATAACATCGCAGAGCCTTGAAAAAATACAGGGCTATTCAAAATCACACAACAATTTCTGAAAAGCTGATTATAGAGCTAAAATAAAGAAGAAAATGTATAAAAACTAAAGAAAACACCCCAACCTTGCTAGATCCACACACAAATTAAATTTTTTTAAATATCTTGTAGAGTGAAATATAACTTAAACTATGACGCTAAATACTATTTAAACGTCTGAATCGAAATGTAATGCATGTATGTGGTTAGAGGGAAGGAAGGCGGAAGTAAACAAAACGGTGGTGGGGCCGTTGCCAATTTGAAGGGATATGGCTAGTTAACTTTAAACGTTAACTAAAATGTTAACTTTAAAAGTTTGGTAGTTCATTAATTGTTTATGATGTATGCAATTTGAATAGTAGTAGCTTTTAGATTTTTTTTAACAATTTTATTTCAGAAACGACCTTTGTATTTTAATGAACGTTTCAAGTGGGTAGAGTGTGAGTCGCTTCAAAGTTCGACTGTGTACTCGACGCAATGGATGTTACGTAACACATTTTGTAATGGGATTCTTTACAGCACTAGGGAATATATCAATCAACGAGGCGAAGGACCTGTTTTCTAACTACATTGTGTATTAAAGATAATAACAACATGTTAATGGCGTGCGAAGCACGCATTGCATTGTGTATTGAAGATACTCCCAATATTTGGAATGGCGTGTGAACCATTTTGCAGCTATTCAGCACCGTCGTGAATTGTCCTATTTCCTAAATGGTTGGTTGAAACTCTAAAACATATAAACTTAATTTTGGAAATTTGCTCAACTCACGTCAGCGGTTCAGCTGCATGGTCGAATTCTTATTTAGTAGTAAAATATAACATGTGGCACTAGGTAGTTGTGTGCAAAACGTTTTTGGAAAATTTGAACTTAATTAACAACATCCGAAGGTACAAAATGTCACAAGTTTGTTGCCCAGTTGCAGAAACACCCAGTATAATAATTTGCAGAAAGTAAAGTTTGATTAGTAGAGATATTTGAATTAACTCTTACTGCCCTTAAACTTTGACGAAACTTGAATCTGTGAGTTTAATTTAATTAATAGAATGAATATATGAGGGAAATTAGTTGGCAAATACAGAAGGCAGAGAACGACACTGAGGTTGAACTTGCTTAGCCGGTGCTGTGTGACTAGGGTAAAATTGAAAAGTACGGTTTCGTAGGTGCAAGATAGAGAGCAAACGATGACTCCAGCGCTATAGCAGTACCAAACGGTGGAGTTTCTTGTAGCTGAGCCCTTTGACACCGCCTAGTTTGAAACCATTTTATAAATATATCTTTTGGAATTGTTTGGTGTAAAAAAAAAATATATGTAACATTTCTGTTCTGGCTTGCGACTTAATTTGATTCATTTTTACTTTCTCACCATAGTATCAATGTTGAGATTTTTGTGGAAATATCCGTTTTGGGACCCCCTAATTCCAAAAAAGTGATTTTTACAAAATGTCTGTCTGTATGTATACAAAGCTAGAGCGAAAACTATTCGATCGATTTCAAACAAATTTGCACCAGACATGTCAAATAGGCCTGTATAGATGCACAAAAAACAGTTTTGAAAATTTTTGAAAAACAACCCCCTTTTTGACAAAAGATCCCCCAACAAAATCAGTTATTATTTTTGTATAAAATAACGGCTCTAAAGATTGTGATAGAATGTGGCTTAGTTTTAGCCTTTAATGTACCCTTCTATATGCAAAAAAACCGCATCTTTCTTAAAATTCTCGTTTAGCTGGTACTAATAACAGATTTTTTGGGGTTTTTTGGCCATAAAGGGGGTTGTTTTTCTAAATATTTCAAAAAAATTTTCGTGCATCTATACAGGCCTAATTGACGTGTTTGGTGCAAATTTCGTCGAAATCGATGGAATAGTTTTCCCTCTAGATAATAATAATAATAATAATAATATTTATTAGTTAATCTCCTACTTCAATAAATCACCTCTCCTACCCACCTACAATTTTATGATATCATAGTGAATCTGTTTAATAATTTAAATATGTTTGTGGAAAGTATGTGCCACTTCCTGGTACCGTTAATTTTATTACGAATTTTAAATATTTTTGAAATATTCTCTGAAAAGCATTCTACATGTTAATGAAAGTTTCGTAAAAATCGGTCCAGCCATTCCGAAGATTAGCTCTGCCAAACAAACAGACAGACAAAAATTTATAAATGTGTGTTTAGGTTTTTGTAATGAGTGTATAACCATATGATTTTAGAAAAATGTGTATATTTTGAAATCACAGACAGACACTTCAAATTGTATTTATATGTATGGATGATTTCATACTTAGTGTACAGTTTTTTGAAATTTAGGAACTGTTTTGATTTAAGCGTAAGGGCCGGTTTCTAATATATAACCATTCCAATTATTTCACCATAGAATACAAGTGACCTGCCTTCCTCTGTGTGCAAGATTCCCCTGACGGTAAATTACCGTCCCAAGATCAGATTTTGTAAACATCTTTCCATAGTTTTTAAATAACAGAGGAGGTAAGTTTTCAAAAAAATCTCCTCAATAACCACAGCCTTGTTAGTGCAGGCATTTCGTCATTAACAACACGCATTATACATGTAGAAAAAATGCAATCGTAAATACGTTGACATGCTTTCGTATCACGATATTAAACAATTACCAACATTTGATAAGGTAATGTTATTACAAGGCGAAGAAATAACTTATAGGCTTTGTAGCGTGTCGTACTGTACTACACGAATAGTAATTATTGTGTTTAAAATAAAATTGTCAATAACGAATGTATTCATTAATCAGGGACATATACTCTGCTATTAACTATAGAGATGTTGATGATTTCACAGAATCTATTAGCAGTGAATGGCTGATTAAAACAGATACTAACTGTGAAACGTTACATGGTATGCTGTTCCACATCAGTCGAAAGTTATTACCAAAATGTTATCCAATTATATATGCCCTACAATAAAGCCATACAAATTATTTTTTTGAAACTTTCTTTGTATGTAACTTGTAGAAACGTGTTTATCTTGAAACCTTAAATTTTTAAATCGCTCTAATCAGTTAATCGTTAAATAAAGTGACTGAATCTACATTAATATTATAAAGAGGTAAAGTTTTTTTTTTTTGTTTGTTTGTTTGTATGTAGGGGGTAATCTCTGGAACTACTGAATCGATTGAAAAAATAGTTTTATTAATAAAAATTTACACAATCCCTGAGTAATATAAGGCTAGAATTTATTTCGATAAAACATTTTTTATGTCAATATTTGTAAATTTAGTCGGAAAAAATTCTTAGGTTAAGCCTAGACTGATAAATCAACACATTTGTTTACATTTGTTACCATAGCAACGAATTGAATAAAATAACAGATAACAGCTGTTTGCTATAATATTTCCATTAACAGCTAATTTCAAACTGTGTATTTCTATCTTTTAGGTTAGATTTTTATTAAAGTGTAGACCTGAGCCTTAAGGCTCGGCTCTCTACATTCAAAACGGCGAAGTTGGGTACCAATTTCAATGTTAAATAACCAAAACATGCCTTCACTATTAAACATATTTTTGTCTTGTTTTTGTCAAAAAACGAAAGCTGTATTTTTTCCTTAAAGTAAAATAGATTGTGGGTGTTGATTGCTAAGGTTTTTTACAATATCCCTTTTTGCAACTGAGTAAAAAATCAATAAAGTTTACTGTTTTTTTCTATTTATATCATACGTTTATGAAAACAATAACACGGTTTTTGAAAATGTATTCAGCAATCAACATTCGCATATGACAGTACTTCAAAATGAAACCAAATTTTTAAATTTATTCCACGAATTAACGGGAAAAAAATGACTTATTCTGTAGTATTGCTCTTATGGGAATCAGATTCAATATGGCGGACAGGGTAGCGCCCCCTTAATGGCTCTTTTAATCTTTATTATAACTGCTGTTATAAAATATAAGAGATAATTTTATTTGAACATTTAACATTATTTACCATCTAAGCTTAGGGGGTTATTATTAATCCTACACCTTTATTATAAAGAAAACGTAACATGATTATGTGTCTAGAAGTTTCCAACGGAGTTGGCATGCGGAGCACGCAGGGGTTTCCCCTAGTAATGTATAAAATTGTATGTATTTACAGTCACTAAATATATTTACAAGAAATGTATTGACATTATTATAATGTTTTGGTTAATACTAAAGGAATAATTCCAACCACTGACGCAGTTAAGCGAAATTCCAAAATTAAGATTACAGTATTTGTTTAAACAGCTGAATAGCTGCCCGCGTGTATGCACCCCGACGTTGCGACCTTGGATTATGGACTGTGCTTTACGAGTTTGCTCCTCAACCTTGCACCCTCCGATTATGGACTGCATCGCTCCGCTTGCAGCGGACAAACTCACTTTTTAGGTTAATTTTACAGTACTTTTTTCGGGGAACCAGACGTGCTATAAGGACGAGTAAAGAAAAATAATTCGACCACGCAGCTGAACAGCTGACGTGAGTTGAGCAAATTTCCAAAATTAAGTTTATAGGCCTATGTTTTAGGGTTTCAACCAACAATTTGGGAATAGGTCTATTCACGACGGTGCTGAATAGCTGCAAAATGGTTCGCACGCCATTCCTCATATTGGGAGTATCTTCAATACACAAAGCATTGCGTTCTTCGCACGCCAACCCCCGTATTGGGAGTATCTTCAGCACACAAACCATTCCACATGTTGGGAGTATCTTCAATACGAAAAGCATTGCGTGCTTTGCACGCCAACCCCACGGTAAAATATACCAAATGGCTTTGAACCGGGTACTTTTATGGTATTTTACGAATATATATATATGATTTTAATAACACCCCAAAACGTGTTCTGGGGACCATGATCGGTGCTCATTTTCTACTCCCGACCTTGGGTCTTACCATAAGGGCCACTGCAATAGCTCATTTTTCCTATGGAAATTCGCTAAAAATTGTGCAGAACGATCTCATATTTTTTTTTAGATAAAACCCAAACAACATATCATTCTAGAGTACGAAAAATCTAAAAAAAGTATTTTCTGTCAAATAAGTGCTACCGGTTGTTGGATTTTGTTGGCTAACGAACTCGTCCCACAAAACGAGTGATTTAAAAAACCCAAGTTTACCAAATTTGGACCAAATCGGACGTTAAATACGGCCGTTAGAATGCGAACACACATATATCCATACTTTTTAATGACATCCCACAATCTGTTCTGGGGTCTGTGAACGGTGTTCGTTCATTGACTACTCAAGATAATTACAGTACCTCTACCATGCTGATACGTCACCGTGACAAACAATATCAATTACAGGTATAAACACCCTCTATATACAACACTAGGGGAGACCCCTGCGTGCTCCGCACGCCAAACCCCAATGGGACCTTCTAAAAACATATATTATGTTTTATTTATAATAAAGGTGGTAGGTTAATAATAACCTCAAAACTAAGATGGTAAATAATGTTAAATGTTCAAATCAAATTATTTCTTATATATTATAACAGCAGTTATAATAGTGGTTAAAAGAACCAGCAAGGCTCAGGTCGACACATAATCAAAAACCTAAAAGCTAGAAATACAAAAATAATTGCTTCACATTTAGAAATCAGCTGTTAATGGAAATATTGAAGCAAACAGCTATTATTATTATCTGTTATTTTATTCAATTGGTTGCTATGGTAATAAATGTAAATACATGTGTTGGTTTATCATTCTAGGCCTAACCTAAAAATTTTTTTCCGACTAAATTTACAAATATTGAAATAAAAAAAGGTTTTTACCGAAATGAATTACAGCCTGTTACTCAGGGATAGTGTAGCTTTTTATTAGTAAAACTATTTTTTCAATCGGTGCAGTAGTGCCAGAGATTACCCCCTACATACAAACAAACAAACTTTACCTCTTTATAACATTAGTATAGATAGTATAGACTATTCAGCGTTGCAGAATTAAGACAATATATTAAAAATAAATGTTTTTGGTACCAACTAAACTAGAAGAGCGAGTGAATAGGTAGGGCTTGGAAAGAAGAAATTGTACGAGTATAAACTTCCATACAAATGGCGTGTTCTAAGGGAATTTTCTACACGAATAAATATATTAAACAGAAATTATTCAACGCTCTATTTAGTGTAGTGCAATGGAAACTATACGAGTCGTAAACTAAAAAATACGACCTTAATCTATTTCTTATCTAGGTTATGTTGAGTGCTCGGTTATAGTGGGCAGTGAAAACGTAATTAAATTGTAAAGTTAAACCTAACCTGTATGTAATCATTTAAGTTATGCATTAAATAAACTTTCTGTTCCATTAAATTTAAATAAAGTTTGTGGAATTAAACGCGAACACAAATTCTCATAAATAATTCGTTTACGCAAAAGCGTTTCTACGACAATGCGCCATCATCATTGTTGTAACAGGTGCAGTGACGCCGTGAAAGGGGCGTGGTCTACTATGCCTACTGTATTCTAATCATCCAGGAGTTAACTATGTAACCAATGCAAAATTACCAAACTAATCTTTAATTAATACAATAGTATTTTACAGTAGCTACACCCGTGATTTTATCCATGTGCAAAGACCTTAAAGAAAAACTATCAACAAAAACTATCAAACATTTTTTGCATTTTTGACCCCTTAGATCGCGTCGGAGAAAAATGTCAAATCTTAAATTTTTAGAAAATTAAATTTCCCATCGAAAAGGTGGTCTCAGATTTTTCCTAAAACCTACAACTGTTTAAAAAGTCGGTAAACCAACATGTAATATAGGTGCTACCAAAATCAACTCCAATAAAAGCGAGTGTACGTACGTGAGTAACATATAATATAACAGCTGACTTCACCCATTATCTGTAATACTTACATAAACTAGGTGTAGATTATATTTTGGGGTTATGTTTACAACTTCAATCCTTATAATTTCTTGTGAAGTTGATTTTTTACTTTCTCCCCCTATACCATAGTATATTATGGAGAAAGTATTGTATTCGTCAAAATTTTCGAGTTTGAGTTTTTGGTGGAAATATCCGTTTTGGGCCCCCCTGAACCTAAAAAAGTGATTTTCGGAGTGATGTCTGTGTGTGTGTCTGTGTGTGTGTCTGTATGTGTGTCTGTGTGGATGTTATCAGACCTAGAGCCTAAACCAGTAGTCCGATTTTGATGAAATTTGGTATGTAGGTACTAATCCACGCTATCTCCAGGCGTTTTTTTCATTTTTGTGAATTTTGTATTTTTAAGGGTAATTTTCCCATAAAAACCCTTAAAATAACGGAAAAATCAACTTTTCTCAAAAACGGCTCTAACGATTTTGATTAAAATTTTATAGTTTATTAGGGACCTAAAGTACTATAAACTGTAAAATTTTAATCAAAATCGTTCGAGCCGTTTTTGAGAAAAGTTGGTTTTTCCGTTATTTTATGGATTTTTGTGGGAAAACAACTTTAATACAAAATCACCTCTTCTACCCCACCCTACAAGTCACCGTGAATCTGTTTAATAATTTAAATATGTTTGTGAGAAAGTATGTGCCAGTTCCTGGTACCGTTTATTTTAAATATAAGTTGTAGAACTAAATGTGTGCTATAGTATACGTTACATTACTTGCTTTGAGGTTATAAACTGTGAATAAATACAATAAATTTATCATCAAAATATTCGTTTATACAAATTTAAAGAAGTAATACCTATTTGCTTAGCTTCGGAAACATTCGATTATTAATTTCTTCACTGTAAAATATTAATAACTTCTAAATCATTTGATCTATCAATACGAAATAAAAAGCAATTAAAAGATAATATTTTGATCTTTCTTTAAATATAATTATTATAATAACGTACATAAATACAAAATGTTAACAAAAATGCCTACAGTTTTATAATCCTTATAATTGTACACATTTACCGAGTTAAAAATCCCCGTCAGCATAGTTAGGTAGGCCTAGATAAAGACTGGTTTTTAAATAGTATTTTCTATAATGATGTATTTCTATGTGTATCTAATTAATCCGCCTGTGATTTTTCACGGGGCTTACTAGCGAAGTTATAAGCAGAAACGTACTCAAAAAAGTCATCTTTGGTCACTAATGACGTCACAACTTTTGAACGAATGGACTTTTCGAATGTGAATTTCCCTTCCCCGAAGAAATTCTGTGTCTAACAGCTCAAACCACAGCTTTATACGTTCAACCGTTCTCAGTTGACGCCGTCACAAACAGACACGGTTTTATTATATTTATTTATAGATGAATACTGAACTCTGTACGTGTTGAAGGGACGAGCGCGGCGCTGCCAACCTGGGCGCATCGTCACTGACAAGTTTATCAAGAAGGACGGGGGGCAGACAAAGCTTTCTCTTTTACCGGGAAAGAAATCAATGCAGTGAAATTAAGTCTACGTTAATATAAAGCAAGGTTAGCGCACGCAGCGGCCAAGTTGACAACTAAACGTGAGGTCGGACACACCTCACGGCCTTCACATCTGACCTACACCACTCTTATCGCGATGGCAGAGCAATTGGCGCCGGAAGAAACGATAAATCAATGGGGGAACTGAGGCGAGAGGAATAAATCCGACATAATTTCAATCTATAAAACGACCGAAAGTATTTTGACGAAACAGTACAGATACTTATTATCAAAAGGCCTGAAGATGTTTATTTGGATTCGAGATTGGTTTGTAACAGCTTAAACTACTGGACGGATTCCAATGAAATTTCTCAGAAACGTAAAGGACAGTCTGGACTTCAATATAAATTAGTGTAATAAGTGTTACGCCAATATAACAATATCTCTTGGGTCCAGTTAGAATTTAGATGTGGAAATTGTTAAAGTTTTTGAAGGTAGCTCTTAAAAATTTCTCGGAAATTTTTTTCTAAAAAAACGACTCGTGCTTTCTAAATGTCTGCAGTTGTTTTTTGAAATATTTATTTGACTTAAAGATATACGATACTAAAAATTTGTAAAGGGTATATTGAGAGAATTTCATTTTAAATTTCTCCCCCCCCCCCCCTATACGCAGTATATGGAGAAAGTATTGTTTTCGTTCAAATTTTCGAATTTGAATTTTTAGTGGAATTATTTATTTTAGTGCTCCCTGAACCCCAAAAAATGTTTAGTGGAATTATCTGTGTTAATGCTCCCTGAACCCAAAAATATTTTTAGTGGAATCCAAAAAGTGGTTTTTTGGTGATGTCTATTACGGTGTGTACAGAGCTGGAGACCATACCAACGGTCCGATTTTGATGAAATTTGGTATGTAGGTGTAGTTCTGGAATATCTCCAGGCGTTTTTTTTTATATAATTTTTTCAAATTTTGGGTTTTTTAGGGGGTTTTCCCCCCCCCCCCCCAAATGGCAAAAAACGAGAAAAATCTAAATTTCTCAAAAACAGCTTTAACGATTTTGATAAAATTTAGCTTATTTGTAGCCCTTAATATACCCTACCATATGCAAAAACCCAATCTTTCTAAAAATTCTTGTTTAGGTAATAATAATAATAATAACTGATTTTTGGATGTGTGTTACATGAATCTAATATTTTCCATGGTTTGTCCTACTTTTGCAATTCTAAATAACCACCTCCTATGCTACTCTTGGGAAGGTATAAAGTTTTAACTGGGAGGAAGTATGTGGCAGTTATCTGATACCGTTTATTTGTACTGAATTCGGACGGATTTAAAATTGCTATTATTGTATAATGTAATGTATCCATTGTTTATACCAAACATTTCCAGAATGAAGGTATAATAATTTGTTTGTGCTCAAGCATTGGGAAAATGGGATAACCTCCCTTAAATTTACATCAAGCAATAGCAAAGCATTGCCAGGTCCACTAGTAAAGTGTAAGTTTTTAAATCTTTGCGTCACTACTTTAAATATTATACATGTAAAAACGTTAACTATATCCAGATAAATATAATAACGTGGAATTTTAATCACACAAGACATGTATAAACGAATGACAAGTTTTTAAAGAATACATCTTCCTTGCCTTCACCCACTGAATGTACTGTATGGATAAATAACATCAATAGAATATCATGATCGAACTGCTTTCACTGCCGTCTTGAGTTATAGCCCTCGTAAAACAGCTGATGCGCTTCTACCTCACAAACACTTTCCACTTTCGATAATCGATTTAAAACTCATACTCGATAAACGTGCATTACGGACACCAGTTGTGCCATGGAAAATTCCCAGATAGAAACGATGCGTTATAGCGGAACTTTTAATGAGATCTAAGAATTGGAGTACGACATGTGCACTGATCTAGTCCATTAGATGATTGTATTGTATTCAGGGTGAGTGTTGCGAGTACTCGGCGAATAAAAAGAGTTATAAGAAGGGAAACCTGCTTGGTGGGGTGTGCTGTTTCAAGAATTCCATCGCCCGTTTCGTAACGGTAGGCCTACACGGAAAACGAAGAGCCTTCAAACACAATAGTTCGATCACGCAGCTGCACCGCTGACGTGAGTTGAGCCAATTTCTAATAAACGTTTATATGTTTTAGGGTTTAACTATTGGTCAACTCACGAAGGCGCTGAATAGCTGCCTGCATGTAAGAAATACTATGTGTAAAAAAGTCCACCCCCCCCCCCTCCATAATGTTTTGCTTGTTTAAACAAACAAATATCTTTTGGGGAACGATACTAACTTAATCCAAAGTATCTTTTGACGTTATCGGAAATTTTGAGTGTCTCCAAAAAAATGGGGGATTTCGGGGGCGTCTCAAAACTTTTTAAATGGGAAATATGGTCGTGTGATACCTTATTTTAAAGGTATATTTAAGACTAGGAAAATGACACAAAGAAAATAAATATCGGACCACCCAAAACAAAATGGCGGCCATAAACGTGTTGAAATAAATCGACATAAAGTTGCTAATATCTCGAAAAGGAAGAGTTTTTAGAAAAAAATTCAAGAGAAAATAAGTTTATTTCAAAGTGCTTGACCTACAAAATTGCTTCCAAATAGATTTCGTAAATTTTATTTTTACTCCTCCATCTTAGAAAATTTTGTATATTGCACCTCACCTCCAGCCCCAGCTCAAGAGCTGCCTTTCGAGTTTGCAACCCGGCCGTCCACAAGAGTACTTTTATAATATTTTACGTTTTGATCGATTTCGGGGGCTCCAAACGGGTTATAATGTCGTGTAAAAACAAAATATGCGGAATAATCTAATTTACGCTATTACATTTTTTATTTTAAAAAACCATAAAAAGATTATTTCTAGTACGAAAAATAATAAAAAAAAGTTTTATTCCGTTAAAAGGCGTGATCCGGTTGTTGGAACTTAATCAATAATCGATTGTCCGTTCGATAAAGTAGATGATGTCTACCCGATGTTATATGTTCCAGTTTTGTTGTATGTGACATGAACATTTTTTTTTGTATGTACCTAATGATGAAACATAGGTTTCGAAACGCGTAATTATCACGCAGAACAAAGTCACACGACGGAATTTAGTTATGCATACAAATAGTAGTTTATATTTCACTCGACCCCTAAGATATTTATTTTTTGGAAACTTAGCTGGGGAACACAAATTTCATAACATTTTCTGGCCATCTGATTACTGGAGTATGTGCGAGTTACCATGCTTTATAATTATCTCAAATTTCATTGCAATACTTTCACCCGTTCTTGACTAAATTATCCCGTGTTTTTGTATTTTAACGTGCGGAATCCTTTAAACATTAACATACTATTCTGCTAATTAAACAGAAAGATACATTGTAACACACGGACACACTGAGACTGCACACCAGACTAAACAGCCTTTATCCTACAGCCTTACTGGAAGATCGAATTATATGTATGTCATCACTAGGGGCAACCACCCCCCTGTACCCGCCGAACCTCCCTTAAATATTGATTTTCCGACCCAAACTCTTTCTTTCACCCTTTATAGGCATTAAGGTGCTCGCTATTACTTTATAAGATGTATTACTGCCAGCGTACTCTGCTCGAGATCGTAAATTATACTTTCTTCATTTAAATAAACTCCTGTAAGTAAAGCAGTTTATGGGAGAAATTAAACTGATGTAGGTGTGGTTAATAACAAGCGGTTAAACAAGTAATAAATTAAAAGCAATGCTGTACACAGCGAGGAAATTGTATAAAAATAATAATAATTACACATTAGTGTAGCTTTTTGTTTCAATTGGTTCAATAGATCCAGAGATAACCCCTACGTACAAACAAATGTTACCTCTTTATAATATTAGTTTAGATGAGTGGATCCAACAATGCTTCGCTTTTGCTTGATTTGAGAATATAAATATTCTTCCACTCGTATATAAATATCCTTATATATAATACGTGAAGCAGTTTCTCGTGAACACAACTCCTCCCTTATTTCTAAAAATTCGTCTCATTTGCAATAAGGTTTTAGATGTCAAAAATTCTTATCCTTAATGGCGTGAACTAATCTCAAAGGTCGGGATTTCCCCACAAGATTAACACGGAACGAATTTAAAAACCATTTCCATACAAAACAGTTGTTTACAATAAGAAACAAACTAATCCAGCTGCTTTCGTGGAAGTAAATAATGATTTTTAAACAACAGATAATATAATTGATTCGGATGTTCAGCTTTTAGTACAAAATAATATTTTAACTTAGGCCTATACTGAACCGACACGTGTTTCAACACACACAAACCAATAAAAACTTGCGTTAAGGAATTTAAAATTAAGAAAACTCTACGTTACATCCTAATTAAAAATAAATAAACGGTATCAGTTAACTGACACAAACTTTCTCCCAACTTACTGTAGTCAAAATAATATTGTTTTTAATCATTTTATTTACTACTTTTTAGAACAAAACAAAAAAATAATATTCTACCTACGTCAATCGTATAAAAAAATTATTGTCCCAGGCGGGATTCGATCGCGCGACCTTTGAATTACTGGCCGTGCTCGCTACCGTGGTGCTACCCCCTGCGCCCGCTGCCGCGATGCTAGATTGACAACACAAACTTGTTTATTTTTAAACATTTCCCCATAATTATAAAACGCCGAAGTTTTGATAAAAGCGGGTGGTGTCATTTTGTTTGGCATCTTAAACACTATAAATACTGAAAATTTGATCAAAATCGTTAGAGCCGTTTTTGAGAAATTTGCATTTTTTTTCGTTTTTTATGGGTTTTTAGGGGTAAATTACCCTTAAAAATTAAAAATTCCAAAAAATGAAAAAACGCCTGGAGATATTAGGGTTTAGTACCTACATACCAAATTTCATGAAAATCGGACCAATAGTGTCCTCTCTGGTCGTGTATACATACAGACAGACTGACAGACAGACACCACTCTAAAAACACTTTTTTGGGTTCAGGGAGCACAAAAAAAAAATCCACTAAAAATATTTTTGGGTTCAGGGAGCACCAACACAGATAATTGCACTAAACAATTTTTGGGGTTCTGGGAGCACCAAAACAGATAATTCAACTGAAAATTCAAATTCGAACATTTTTACGAAAACAATACTTTCTCCATATACTACGTATAGGGTGGAGAAAGTAATAAGACATATAGTAGGCCTATTAATTGATAATACACGGAAATTGATAGTGAGAAACTTTTTGGTTAGGTGTTTGATTAAGTGTACACCTGAGCCTTACGGGTTCTTTTAACCTTTATTATAACTTTTTGGTTGCACAATTCTTGGTTTCCAAGTCACTTTGAATAGTAATATATACGATATATTTACCTGTTATCGGTCCGCCAGAAACACACGTTCAAAAAACACAAAAACACACAACAATTACAACACTTTTAAAACTTAATTTTGCCGGACAATTGTAGAACGTACATCGTTGCGTAGACCATGGTACACTCACAGTTTATTATAACTGCTGTTATAAAATATACGAAATAATTGGATTTGAACATTTAACATGATTTACCATCTTATTTTTGAGGTTATTATTAATCCTACACCTGTTATAAATGAAACATAACATATGTTTTTAGAAGATTCCATAGGGGGTTGGCGTGCGGAGCACGCAGGGGTCTCCCCTAGTATATTTAGATTAAATTAAGAAACGCAATTCAGTGAGTGTAACTTGTGGTTAAAATAAGATTCTAATGATCAGAGCAGGCGGTCCCGCGCATTAAACATATAATATGGGCGTTTAACGTTAAGGCAATTTATTTTATATGGATAGCCATCACATTTTAATTATTATTTAATCTAGGGGTAGTTATCCTATTTTATTACTTTGACTTAGGTAATGGAATTGCAAACGGGTTTCTATCGCTTAACAATGTAATTACACAAATTTAGCGACAGCTTGTAGGGAGTTAGTGCAGTATATTTTTAGTGTATATTGGTTGTTATTAGCAAATTTCCATAAGAAAAATGAGCTATTGCAGTGGCCCTTATAGTAAGACTCAAGGTCGGGGGTAGCAAATGAGCATCAATCATGGTCCCCAGAACACGTTTTGGGGCTACGAGAATAAATGTTTTCTTTAGAGTTTTTTCTACAAATATAAATATAGAATTTTATTCTGCACATTTAGATTTTTACGCGACCTTGTAACTCGCTTGGTTCTCCCCAAATTGTTCAAAAGGTAAAATACCATAGAACAAATACCATACGTAGTGGATTCTACCGATTGGTTGGCGTGCGAAGCACGCAATCCTTTTTGTGTTGAAGATACTCCCAATACGGGGGTTGGCATGCGAAGCACGCAATGTTTTGTGTGTTGAAGATACTCCCAATATTCGGAATGGCGTGCGAACCATTTTGCAGCTATTCAGCACCGCCGTGAATAGATCTATTTCCCAAATGGTTGGTTAAAACCCTAAAACATAGGCCTATAATCTTAATTTTTGAAATTTGCTCAACTCACGACAGCGGCTCAGCTGCGTGGTCGAATTATTATAAATTTACTTTCTCTCAAGCTATGAATTCTTTATCAAAATCAATTCAGTTAACTTACATTTATTACCGAGGTTCTTCTGTACTTGAGTTGTTCCAGTTGAATTTCAGTTACTCACCGTAACATGCAAAATATACTTTATAATCAATGGTTTTTAAAAGCATGTAGTCGCTCTCGGAAGGGCTTAAAACTAACCATTTTACTTCTAATTTAAAAAAATATTCCGTGCCCCCTGAAATGGTAAGTTGTCAAGGGCCCGGAATTCCTTCCAACGTCCCTGCGGGGAACGTTAATCTCTTTAATTGTAATGGCCGTATTCTCTGAACAACATGTTACTAACATGTGTAATTTTTAGTGAAATTAGTCGAGTGGTTTTTGAGCATATAGAAAAAGTAAATGTATGGATTATAAAACTTTAATGGTATTCATTCCATTTCATCCTTTTGACTTAAGCAAATTGCAAACTTTTTTTTATATAAATTAAAAATGATATTACATAATTTTAGCTTTAATTTGGAAGTTATTGTAATTTATATTTATTGTATAGGGGTAGGAACCCCATAAACATTCCTGTCAATGATATGGTTAAAGTGTGATGTTTAGAGAAATCGGTAAAATAGTTGTTGACTCTATCTATATAGGACAAGGAAACAAACATTCGTTCATATATTCAGAGATGTTTAACATTATTTATTGCTTGCAATTTTTTTATAAACCTAACCGTGTAAAATAGATCTTAAAATTTAGATTTTCTTCAATTTTTGAAACGAACTAGCTTCTAGTGTGTGAGAAAGAAATAAATTCTCCCATTTAAAACATGTTTTATCAAGTCATAACATAAATGTTTTTTACAAAACAAAATTTTGAATGGCTTTAAATTTGTGTTGATTGTCTAAAAACGACCATTAAAATATATTTGTACTAGCTAACCCGTGGGAAGCATTCGCATTCTAACTTACTAACAGTGTTTTATTAATTTAAATCCACGTTAAAGAGAAATAATTTTGTTATTGTTATTATATATTTTTAAACAACTTACCAACTTGCAAAAGGTAAACAACAACAAATAGGTGTATCCACAATGCTGATTATAATCACGCTTACAATACATTAAAAATAGCAATGTAGTGGCGTAACGGCAGCTCTCCAGCTGGGTATTGTTATCATCAGTGTTGCCAACGACAGGAAAATATTCCTACAACTTACTTGATCTTACATCACTGTTACTTTCGAATTCTTTATTTTGTATTTTTTCTTATAATTGTATTTTGTATATTTTTCCGGTGTAGCGGTTAAGGAAAGCTTTAAAATGATGCCTCATTCATGTAATTTGATGATGTATTAAGGAAGTTATGGCGTACCGACAAAAAAATGGCCTTGAGAAATAATATATGTGATTAAATGAATACTTTTCAAACAAGTCAACTCAAGTATTTCTGTATACTATATATGTTTGTTGCGAGACTGCGAGGGACGCCATACCCCTTAGTCTGTATCAGTGTGAGGGGAGAATGCATTCACAATTTAAATATAAAACTCTTGACACTTTTACAAACGTAAAAACGCATTCATATTTTACGCAACGAACCCGCAATAATTCAGTGCGTACTATTAGCGTTACATATGTTATGTACATCCCCCAGAGGCGAGACCCATAACCTAAATTAGAAATCATCGATCGGTATTCTGGAATAGGCTTTACAAATGCTTTCCACACATAGTGTATAGTTTACAATCTACGATATTATTCAACCGCATTACATTAGTGTAGTTAAACTTTTAATAAGTTCCAACAGACTGATATGACGTTCACAGAGAAAGCGACGCACGGGAACGTAAAAATAAAAAAGTCCAGAAATCGTAAATTCAAAACGTTTCAGCCACAATATGGTTTTTGAGATTTAAAAATTCCCTGAACCTAAATTTTAGTTGAGATTTTACTTTCTCACTATAGTATAGAGAAAGTATAGTGATCGCAAAAAAAACGATGATGAGATTTTTGCGGTATATCCGTTTCGGGACCCCTGAGTCCAAAAAAAGTGGTTTTACAAAACGTCTGTCTGTATGTATACAAAGCTAGAGCGAAAACTATTCGATCGATTTCAAACAAATTTGCTTCAAACAAATCGGTTTTGAAAGATTTTGAAAATTAAAAAAAAAACCTACAAAATATCAGTTATTATTTTTTTTATAAAAAAACGGCTCTAACGATTTTTATAGCTTATTTGTAGCCTTTAATGTACCTAATATGCAAAAAAAACAGCATCTTTCTAAAAAATCTCGTTTAGCTAATAATAATAATAACTGATTTTGGGCTTTTTGGCCATAAAGTGGGTTGTTTTTTTTAAATTTTGCAAAACCTTATTTCGTGCATCTATACAGGCCTTAATTACGTGTTTGGTGCAAATTTGTTCGAAATCGATCGAATAGTTTTCTCTCTAGATAATAATAATAATATTTATTAGTTAATCTCCACTTTAATAAATCACTTCTCCTACCCCTCCTACAATTATTATGAAGTCACAGTGAATCTGTTTAATAATTGAAATATATTATGTTCGTGAGAAAGTATGTGCCAGTTCCTGGTACCGTTTATTTAACTTGACATGATGTGAAATTTTATGGAAAAGAATTATTTTAAATATTGTTTGTTAGTTTTTGAATCAATTAATTGACAAAGTTGTATAATATAAATTATAAAAATGACAAAATGATTATTCAATTGTCTTAAAATAGAATTAAACTTTATTTTTATACATTGTTGATGGATATTTTGTTCACCATTATCATTAATCATGCATGCATCATTGTAACAAGAAACAGTAACCTTTCTTATTATGATGGATTGTAGCGCCTACTTAATACCTAGATTTTATTTACTCCTGATCCCATCTTTTATTCACCTTGATATTTGGAATGAACCTAACTGATATAATGTAGTTTTAATATTCTTCACCTTACTAGAGAGCTTTGGAGACTAGTCATTGTAGTTGATAGTGCGTGCACTCAGTCAGTTGATCTTTTATTATTGATCTCTATCTATTAGTTGATTGAGTACACAATCAGATACATAGTCCCGTAGAACAGTCTCTAAAAAGTTAGTTAGTTGACAATAATAATGTTTAAAAACGGTTCCTAAAACAGCACCTGACGAAACTATAATACACCACACCAAAAGGGAAATTTTATAATGTAGGAAAATTTCCCACGTGTGGTAGACCTGCACAGGGCACAACTAACAATGCTGTAATTGTGAGCTAAATGCAATATATATAGTCAGTCGCTAATAGCCGTACACAATGTTGGTCTAATTGCCTCATCACAATAGCACCCTTGTGTAAAGGTTCGATAGGGGTTGGAAGGGGTCAGTGGTTAAAAAATAGACCGCGTAATCTCTAAGCAAAATAAATATTGTTTCTAAAACGTCGTAGGTCAATTTGACATGTTTGTTCTGATTTACAAAGGGAGTTTCTCTGCATATAAAACACCCTATAATAAAATGCTTCTTTTCTACACAATGTAACATTTTATATTTTTACAAAACTCAATGTAACTTTGTAAGTTATTTAGTTTAAATTTTACTATTTTGTATAAAAAGTGTTACTTGTGTAAACTCAAATACATTATTCTCTTCAGTATGTATACAAAATGGCGGCCGTTTAATATGTTTAACGTAAAATACAGTCGACAACATAATATCCAGTTATGTTTATAGGTGGGATGACAAAAACAACGGTAAACAAAAAAGTTCAAGTAAGCATGTAACCAGATGTATATAATAAATACTAATATTATAAAGAGGTAAAATTTGTTTGTTTGTATGTAGGGGGTAATTTCTGGAACTAATGAACCGATTGAAAAAATAGTTGTTTTACTAATAAAAAGCTACACTATCCCTGAGTAACATAGGATATAATTCATTTCGATAAAAACATTTTTTTATTTCAATATTTGTAAATTTATTCGGGAATCTCTTAGGTTAGGCCGAGACTGGTGAACCAGCACATGTATTTACATTTATTACCAAAGCAACCAATTGAATAAAATAACAGATAAAACAGATTTTTGCTCCAATATTTCAACAGCTGATTTCAAACTTTGAAACAATTGTTTGTATTTCTAACTTTTAGGTTAGGTTTTTATTAAACTGTATACCTGAGCCTTGCTGGTTCTTTTAACCTTTAATATAACTGCTGTTATACAATATACGAAATAATTTGATTAGAAAATTTAACATTATTTACCATCTTAGTTTTGGGGTTATTAGCGAATTTCCATAGGAAAAATTAGCTATTGCAGTGGCCCTTATGGTAAGACCCAAGGTCGGGAGTAGCAAATTAGCACCGATCATGGTCCCCAGAACACGTTTTGGGGTGTCATTAAAAATCATATATATATTTATGTATATATGTGTTCGCACTCTAGCGGCCGCATTTTAAGTCCGATTTGGTCCAAATTTGGTACACATGTTGGTTGTCTACGTCGACCGGACGAGTTCGCTAGCCAAAAAAATCCAACAATCGGAAGCACGTTTTTTTACCGGAAGTAACTATTTTTTTAGATTTTTCCTACGAGAATGAATTTGTTTTTGAGTTTTTTTCTAAAAATATAAATGTAGGATGTTATTCTGCACATTTTGTTTGTTTACGCGACCTTATAGCTCGCTTGATTCCCCCAAAATTGATCAAAACGTAAAATACCATTGAAGTACCCGGTTCAAAGCCATGTGGTGGATTCTACCGTGGGGTTGGCGTGCGAAGCACGCATTGCATTGTATATTGAAGATACTCCCAATACGGGGGGTTGGCGTGCGAAGCACGCAATGCATTGTGTATTGAAGATACCCCCAATATGCGGAATGGCGTGCAAAAAATTTGCAGCTATTCAGCACCTATTTCCCAAACTGTTGGTTGAAACCCTAAAACATAGGCCTATAATCCTAATTTTGGAAATTTGCTCAACTCACGTCAGCGGTCCAGCTGCGTGGTCGAATTATTATTAATTCTACACCTTTATTATAAAGAAAACATAGCATGATTATGTGTATTGAAGGTTCTAGGGGGTAGCACGCACGGGTTTCCCCTAGCAATAAATAAAAGAACAGGTTAAGTTCATCTGCTCCAGCTAGTCACGTGTACAAGTCTTATCCTTTATTAACAGGATTATTGCAAGTTCCTGCCCAGAGTTGACTTGGTACAATTATACCGTTCACAGTTTGAATACCAAATAACGAGGGGGAGACAATCGTACTGCGTATAGTGAATAAGTAAAGTTTGCCAACTTTATAATACTATTTAACAAACTTTGCTTATAAATCACAAGGCATACGGTCTCGGGGAAAATTGGCTTTGGGGAAAGAACGTGAAGGGAATTTCATTACGTTAAAGGGATGCAAGAATGTTCCTTATTGAAGACGGCGTTAGTTATTGCAACAAAATGGACGATTAAAAGATTATGCAACAAAATACGGCGATATTACGATATCAATAATTCGACCACGCAGCTGAACCGCTGAGTTGAGCAAATTTCCAAATTTAAGTTTATAGGCCTATGTTTTAGGCTTTCAACCAACAATTTGGGAAATAGGTCTATTCACGACGGTGCTGAATAGCTGCAAAATGGTTAGCACGCCATTCCGCATATTGGCAGTATCTTCAATACACAATGCATTGCGTGCTTCGCACGCCATTCCGCATATTAGGAGTATCTTTAACATACAAAGTATTGCATGCTCTATGTTTAACACGTTCACTGCTAAGGACGCACATGTGAGATTGACACTGAATCCTATGAGGTGCGGCCGACGCACAGTGCATTGCACGAAAACCCGTATTGGGAGTATTTTCAATGCACAGTGCATTGCGTGCTTCGCACTCCAACCCCCCGTTATTGGGAGTATTTTCAATACACAATGCATTGCGTGCTTCGCACGTCAACCCCCGTATAGGGAGAACTTTCAATACACAGGGCATTGCGTGCTTCGCACGCTAATTTTACTCCTATGTGCTATGGGCGCACATGTGCGTCTGCTTTAAAATGTTAGTGATTATTACGTAGAAAGGTTCAAAAATACAAAAATAAAGCAATTTCTACACATTTAGGCTATAAATATAAAAAATAAAAGGTCAACTCCTAGCATAGGAAATACGAAATTTGCGTAGCAATGAACGTGTTAAGGGTGAGGTAAACATCCACTAGTTCGTTTGAAGGATGAGTCGCATTAGAAAGCGGTGTTCAAAAATATGTTTTTTTCTCCACTTACGCCCTTTTCCCATACCCCCACACCAGTGCCATGATTCACGCCGACATCTGTAAGTTGTTTGGCCTTGGAAGATTGTGCCAAAAGGAAGATTTCAATAAAGTTTTTATTAGATGTATGTTATTTTTCTCTGTATTGTTACGCTGCTATACTTATAACAAACTGTCAGCCTGTGATACTACTATTATTCAGAGCTTACTTGCCTACCTAAACAGAATAGAAGTGAAGGAAATGATGCTTGGCATTGTGCCAGCATGTAACGGCGCCGAGCCTGCAGTTTGCGTTACACTGGAGTGTTGTAAATTGCCTAACCTGCGCCTGGATTTTATTCAAACGAAACCAACAAACTGAAGTTTTGTTAGCACGGTCCTCGTTTTATTACCAAAAAAACCATGTTAAACTTTATAAATAATTGTAATATTGTCATTTTAAACTGTTTGGTGGTTTGAAATAATGTCGATTTATATTTGACAGTAAATTTAAGTAAAGCAGTATTTGATGAACTTTAATGTATCACTACACTAGTCTCTGTGGAACTGCTGCAACACCTCTATTTAGACTTGATATTATAGATAACAACGCTTAATATAATGAATCCTTTTACTTTCTCACTGTACTATAGTCTAGAGAAAGTATAGTGATCGCAAAAAAAACCGATGTTGAGATTTTTGTGGAAATATCCGTTTTGGGACCCCCTGAGTCCAAACAAGTGGTTTTTATAAAATGTCTGTCTGTATGTATGTATGTATGTATGTATACAAAGCTAGAGCGAAAACTATTCGATCGATTTCAAACAAATTTGCACCAGACACGTCAAGTAGGCCTGGTATAGATGCACGAAAAATGGTTTTGAAATTTTTTGAAAAACAACCCCCTTTTTGGCAAAATAACCCCCAAACAATAGGTTATTATTTTTTTATAAAAAAACGGCTTTAACGATTTTGATGAAATTCGGCTTATTTGTAGCCTTTAATGTACCCTACCATATTAAAAAACCGCATCTATCTAAAAATTCCCGTTCAGCTAATAATAATAACTGATTTTTTGGTTTTTTTAAGTGAAGGGGGTTGTTTTTCAAAAATTTTTAAAACCTTTTTTCGTGCATATATACAGCTCTAATTGACGTATTTGGTGCAAATTTGTTTGAAATCGATGGAATAGTTTTCTCTCTAGTTAATAATAATAATATTTATTAGTTAATCTCCTACTTTAATAAATCACCTCTCCTACCCCTCCTACAATTATGAAGTCGCAGTAAATCTGTTTAATAATTTAAATATGTTTGTGAGAAAGTATGTGCCAGTTCCTGGTACCGTTTATTTTATTTTATTCTTTCTTTATACTTGTACAATATATAATCCTTAAGGTCTGCTGTAGTAGCGGCCATCTTGAATTTGTATCCCGTAAGAGCAATGTTAAATCTAAAACCATTTAATTCGTTCATCTTGTATAAAAAATTTGTTCGCAAAGTCTCATTTTAACCACTATCCGTTTTGCGGTTTACATTAGTTTCAATGTATTTGTTATGTAATTTATAAAATAGTTTTAAATGTCAAAGCGCTCAGATGCGCTGTTTTGATGCCGCTTTAGGATGAAGCGCTGGACTCGCCGGTTGCTTTCTCTTTTACTGGAGCAAAGCCTTAATTAAGCTTAAATGTCAGTAGTCTTCCTCCAGTTTATGAAAAAGATACAAAAATCTTTGAATGGAACTGTGCTCTTCACAGTTCCAGCGGCGTGGTATTTGGCTGAGAAAAAGCACTGTCGCTCTCGCAGTGCCATCCCTTGTCAGTAGAGCAAATTACTATATATTATCAATATGACAAACAGTTTAAATGGGTAAGATTCGGACCAGGAAAGTTAGTTTGCGGCATCAATCGCTAAGAGTTCTCAGGGCGCGTTTTGCCTGCCGAGTGTGGGACAAGGATGTAACGAGGAGGAGAGACAGAGAGGTCCGACTGTCATATGACCGTGACCGTCGAATCCTAGCCGATGATGGCACAAACACACTTTTATTCTGAATCCTACCCATTTAAACTGTTCTTCTTATTGATATGTAGTCATTGACTCTATGAAAGGTTTTTAATCTATTTCTTTAACGAAAACATAAATTGTAAGCTATTTTTCTATTTCCTGTCAATAGCGAGGAACATAAGCTTTAAAACTATGTTTGAATCATTAATTTTAATGAAGTATTAAGGGAGATATAAGGATTTTGTGTTGTATCAATATACATCAGATTCTTTCTGTCGTGAAGAAAACTTGAGTTTTAAAATTCACGATAGTATAGTTTTGCCCAAGTAGCTGTATTTAATACATTTGGGAAATAAATTCTTGATTTAAGTAGGCCTATGGTTGAAACGTAGACCTCTAACAAAATATTATTCAGACGACCCTTACCAAAACGGCAGCTTAAATTTTTTTGATATGTTTATTAATATACGACATGAAAAATCTAAAGTATATATTTAATTTTTTTTCAACTGCATTCAGAGCCATAATACATAACACACGAATAGAGTTTCACCTGAATTGGACAAACGGTTTTTGAATAAAATCGTTACATTAAAACTTTCCCCTTTCTAATGCAATATTAACCTAACCCATTAATCGTGTAAAGAAGCACACTGTCCATTTCACTATCGCATTTTGAAAATGTAATAAACTTCTCCCTTGACCTACTTGTAGTGTAATCTTATTGGTCGACTGATATGCAGATAATCTTAAAACTACCTGTCTAGGCGCACGGCAGCTCGACCTTTATATGACCTTGAACTATGAACTCTACTGATAACATCTGATTTCATTGTAATGTCAGCTGCAGCTGTGTCCCACTACGACTTTGCGCTTTACTGTTTCTTCTCTAACTTACTTGACGATTTATTTTCTTTATTTAAATTACTCCATGGAATTTTGTCTAAGCAAAGGAAGCACCTAGCTGATAGTTTATCAAAATATATAAATAATTTGTTGAAGGCGGACACAATATTCTTGACTATAAATTGAATATTTTTTTAACGATAATAAATAATCTGTTTTCCATTTTTTTCTTCCGGAAAGTAGTTTTATTTGTAAATTAGATTTGTTTTATTTCAGCATATTATGTTGAGTGTAAATTATTTTTAATAGTACAAATACTTTATGTTATTCATGAAAATAATCCCATGAAAACTTTCCAACTGTAATTCGTAATAGTAGTTTACGCAACGATTGTATTATGAAGGCCTTTAAGCCACGAGTGAGATGTAAGTTGGAACACGACCGAAGCGAGTGTTCTAAATATCTCACGAGTGGCTTAAAGGCTGAATACAATCGTTGCGTACACTACTTTATCTACGACCAAAAATATACAGGCTATTTGATGTTTGATGTTGATTGTAGATTTAATCATTGAATAAATAGACCAAAGCGAACTAGGTTTCTTATCTTGGGCCAATTCCTCAAAATACGCAATGAAAACATTCTCGGAAAACGAACTAACACCATTTCTAGTTTTCCACTCCATAAACTGGTTATAAACCTTTTCATAACGAAATTTAGATTTTTCTGGCAACAAATTGTTCAGAGCCGAATTTGCTTTTGTATTAATTTCCTCTGGAGTTAAACAAAATTCATCACTATCACTCATGTTTGCGGAATGCGTCAACTCACGTTTGAGGTTAGTTACAATAACACACTAACATCCGGAACGTATGGGTACAATCAGCTGATGTACGAATAGCGTTATTTTTATTACAACTCTACTTCCGTCAAATGACGAGCTCTCATTGGTCTAGAGCCTATTATGTAAAGTGACTCCTGTTAGGTAATGATATCATTACCTAATCGGGTTGGCTTTTGGTTTGTAATGTACCTCTTTCTGATGTTACTTGTAATAGCGTTATTGGTGTTTATTGCAATGGTCGTAGATAAAATTTATTTACTATTTAGTGACCTTAACAGTACCGTAACTGTTTCGATGAGATCTTGTCTACGTTCGTCCTTGTGTACATCTGTCGTAATTTGGAAAAATCAACAAACTAAGAAGGAAATACCGACATTAAAACGAAACTCACAAAAGTGAGCAGAAAATAACTAACAAGTTAATAGCAAAATAGTTGAAAATAAATAAAATAAAATGAGAAAGCCGAGGCGAGAAATAACTAAATCGAAACACGTGTCAAAAGTGAGAAGGCAATAACAAGAATTAGAAACAAAACCAAAAAAGCAAGGCAATAACAAAAGAAGAAAGAAAATAAAAAATTAAGAAAAACAAAAGTAGAAGAAGATAACTAAAAGGAGAAAACGTATAAAAGTAGAATGAGAATTTAAATAAATAAGAGAGAAGAAACCAACGAAAAAGAGACTAAAATAACAAAAAAATAAAATAAAAACAATTAATTTTAAACGAGAAAAAAAATTTAGAATAAAAAATAAAAAAATAGCAGAATAAAATGAAAAAAAAACATAAGCGAGAAAAAAATAAAATTGTGAAATAAACAAACTTTAAAAGAGAAACAAAATTATGAAAAATATAAAACATTAGACAAAATGAATAAAGCGGTAAGGAAGTACCAGTAAAATAAATAACTTGACTTAAGAACATGATAACAATTTTAGTGGCTAACCTGGATTTGAACAGATTTTTACCCCACAGCCAGATTATGTCATAAAAAACCAATCAAACCCATAAGCTGTGAAATTACCTACTTATTCATCCGTACGTTATAAACGAGTTAATACACACACTACTGTCGTATCCTTGTGATTGATTGCAATAGCGATATCTGACAGTATGAATGGCGTAGCATGTCGTGTGTGTATCTTGATACATTAACTACACCACATGGTTTACATCACGTGACTTGTTTACACGCCGCCATCTTATCTCACACAACATCTCATATGTGTGTAATAGAAGGCGTTAAATGCGACAAGGGATTAATGCAGAGTACACGCAGCAAAATATTGCGAGGCGTTGGATTGCAGACAAAGTTTAACACCAGCTGTCCTAAGACCTATAAGTGTTTATCTATACTAATAGTACAAAGAGGTAACATTTGTTTGTATCTCTGGTACTACTGAACCAATTGAAAAAAATGTTTTACTAATAAAATAACAGATAAAACGGTGTTTGCTCCCATCTTTCCATTACCAGCTTGATATCAAACTTTGAAACAATTATTAGCGAATTTCCATAGGAAAAATGAGCTATGGCCCTTATGTTAAGACCAAAGGTCGGGAGTAGCAAATGAGCACCAATAATGGTCCCCAGAACACGTTTGGGGGTCATTAAAAATCATATATATATATATGTATATATTATGTGTTCGCACTCTAGCGGCCGCATTTTAAGTCCGATTTGGTTCAAATTTGGTACACATGTTGGTTGTCTACGTCGCTCGAACGAGTTCGTTAGCCAAAAAGTCCAACAATCGGAAGCACGTTTTTTGACCGGAAGTAACTATTTTTTTAGATATTTCCTACGAGAATGAATTTGTTTTTGAGTTTTTTTTCTACAAATATAAATATAGGATGTTATTTTGCACATTTTGTTTTTTTTACGCGACCTTATAGCTCGCGTGGTTCCCCCAAAATCGATCTAACGTAAAAGCACCCAGTTCAAAGCCACGTGGGGTTGGCGAGCGAAGCACGCAACGCATTGTGTATTGAAGATACCATCAATACGGGGACTGGCGTGCGAAGCACGCAATGCTTTTTGTATTGAAGATACTCCCAATATGCGGAATGGCGTGAGATGCACGCAATGCATTGTGTATTGAAAATATTACCAATATGCGGAATGGCGTGCGAACCATTTTGCAGCTATTCAACACCGTCGTGAATAGACCTATTTCCCAAATTGTTGGTTGAAACCCTAAAACATAGGCCGATAAACTTAATTTTGGAAATTTGCTCAACTCACGTCAGCGGTTCAGCTGCGTGGTCGAATTATTTGTATTTCTAACTTTTAGCTTAGGTTTTTATTAAAGTGTAGACCTGGGTCTTGCTGGTTTTTTTAACCTTTATTATAACTGCTGTTGTAAAATATACTAAATCATTTGATTTGAACATTTAATATTATTTACCATCTTAGCTTAGTGGTTATTATTAATCCTACACCTTTATTATAAAGAATAGATAACATGATTATGTGTATTGAAAGTTCCAACGGGATTGGCGTGCGGAGCACGCAGGGGTTCCCCTAGTTTATTAATATACTAATTAGTGAATTTCCATAGGAAAAATGAGCTATTGCAGTGGCCCTTATGGTGAAACTTAAGGTCACTAGTAGTTAATGAGCACCGATCATGGTACCCTGAACACGTTTTGAGGTGAATGGAAATTCGCTAACAACGCTTTCCAATTCGCACGCGGTAAAACAAACTTTAACGATAGTTTATCTGGGGAAATGCTCCGGATTGTAGGGTCCCTTAAGTCCGGCAAAGTTGGCAATGCGCTTACGTCGTGAAATATTACGCGTCTATACAGAGGGCGCTTTCACACCCCTACCAGGCAGACGCAAGACGCACTAAATGAATTAGCTGTAAATAAAATTTGCCGGCAACTTTTCACTAAGGGAAAGAATATTTAATTCCGGGCTCTTTGTCCCTCAAGGGCTCTGTGGGGTAATTGTATTATTACCGTGCATAATTTAATTGCCTTCTCTTCCATTGCCGCTCGGTCTAATCTAGTTACCGCGTTTACTCCGTCATATTTGCGCGACAACATTGATATAACGCTCTCTCATTGGGGCACTTTCTGTACTGATTCCGTTTGCAAATCTAACGGACAAAGTTTATTCAAACATAGCTGAGGAACACTTCGCTAAACAGTAAAAGCTGGCGAAAGATTTCCCCCCGTATTTCAAATATCCCGTAGAAACGAAGCCCTACTGAAATATACAGGGCGTTCATTAAATTGTATTCAATTATTATATTTACATTACAAAAATCTTGCGATTTAAATTTATAAACGCACTCGTTTCACACCGTCCAAAGTTTTGTTTAACAAGCAATAACTTTAACCCGAGTGTATGTACGTAATTGTATAATACAACAGCTGATTTTTCACCCAACATCTGTAATAGAAGCGTAGATTATATTTTGGGGTTATGTTTACAATTTTGAGGTTATACACTGTATATAAATACAACGTATTATCACCAACATGTTCTGTTTTACAAATTTATAAAATTTTAACAAATAGATCTACAGCTTTAAAATCCTTGTACACATTTACAGGGTTAAAAATCACCCTTAGCATAGTTAGGTAGGCCTACATAAAGTGTGTTGTTTTTATATGATGTATTTTTGATGTAATTAATTTAATTAATCTGCCTTTGGGGGCTTGCTAGATTTAATATAAATAAACGGTATCAGGAAACTGACTCATACTTTCTCCCTCATTATAGGAACTTAATAAAAAAATATTATTTCATAAAGCCAAGAGTAATTTTCCCATAAAAAATCCATAAAATAACGGAAAACCCAACTTTCCTCAAAAACGGCTCGCACAATTTTAATTAAAATTTTATAGTTTATAGTACTTTAGGTCCCTAATAAATTATAAAAATTTTATCAAAATCGTTAGAGCCGTTATTGATAAAAGTTTATTTTTCCGTTATTTTAAGGGTTTTTATGGGAAAAATACCCTTTAAAATCAAAAATTTACAAAAATGAAATAAATCCCTGGAGATACCGTGGGTTAGTACCTCCATACCAAATTTCATCAAAATCGGACGACTGGGTTAGGCTCTAGGTCTGATAACATCCACACACACAGACACACACACACACACAGACATCACTCCGAAAACCACTTTTTTAGGTTCAGGGGACCCAAAACGGATATTTCTACCAAAAACTCAAACTCGAAAATTTTGACGAATAAAATACTTTCTCCTTATACTATGGTATAGGGGAGAAAGTAAAAATGAGGATTGGTCTTTTCGTCTTCTACGCGTTCTTATACCCTTCAACCGATTACAATTAAACTTTGGTAAGTTGTGGGCGTCCGCGAAGTTTCATGAAATTTTTGTTGTAATATAAAAATGTTTATTAAATTAAGTTAAAATATAGTTAATCACTCAAATATTACAAAATTCTGTGTTGCGAGTGTGACAGCCGAAAAGTGAATTCGTTTTTACAGAAGACGAAAAAACGAAATCTACTTTATTCATAGAGTGATTCACATAACATTCCGAGCACTTTCTCAGATGATATATAATCATAACTCGGGCAATGATTCGTTAGAGAGTAACAGCTGGCGAAAGATTTCGCCCGTATTTCAAAAACGAATCCCTACTGAAATATGTAGGTAACGCCCAAGGTAGCGCCATGTAGGTAAATGGGAAATTACAATTACATTACAATAACGTAACGATTTACTGTCCTACTGTAGAGTATTTTGCTTTAATGTAAAACATGTTTTTTAGTACCCTGTTTTTCATAATTATTTGCAGAATAAAATTCTCTACGAATTGTGTTTGATACGTTTATGGGTTTTTAACCATTCCCCAAAGTTTACGAACTACAAACCTAAATAAAACGCGTGTGTATGTTTATAGACAAAATTTGGCGTTTGGCGTCAGATATCTCAAAAATTCATGTAGTTACAGACCTATTTTATTCAAAGCGTCTGCTCATTTTACATACAATAAATTTAAAACTTTACACCTTAATTAACGCCCTACATATTATTTCAGTAAGGATTCTTTTCTGCGAGCCTTTCGCCAGCTGGAACAAAACATTTCCGGACCTATGTTTAAATTAATTTTGTTCGTTGTTTTGGTTAGTGGAAACAGCTCAAAGAGGGACAATACAAAATATGGAAGTGTTTAAATATGCCCACTGCAGTGCTCTGCGGTGCTGTATGTGGCTGTTTCGTTTAAAACGCCCTGCACAATTCAAAAACCCACTGATTGCGTAACTCGTTTTCTTAATGCAGAAGACGTGAAATCGACATGTACAGAGAAATCACCGTGAGCGAAGGAACGTTCTAGATAAAATTTAGGTTTACAGTATTGTGTCTACTGATAGAGTTGATTTTGTTGGCGCTTCAACCGTTAATCCTTGAGCTAATGGTTGGTAGGTAATATAAAAAACATTTCAAAAGTTTTTACCGTACTACTCTTAGAAACTATAATAACGTTAAACGGACGAGATATTTTTCACTAAGAGAGTTAAACTATTTTTCAGTTTAAAAAACTCCACATTTCTACCCCTTTGATCAGATTTTGCCCATTAACTAATTCGACCTAGATTTGCCATCAGTCTAAAAGAAGTTTATCGTGTCCATACAATTTTTTTTTCTTAGAAATATATTTTTACATTTTATATTAATACACAAATATATGTAGAGCCACGATGGCCGTGGTTGTTAAGGCGTGAAAGCTTTATCAATCGTCATGGCAACCATCAATGGAAAAGTTCCGGGTTCAATTCCCATTGACCCCGAATAATTTTCTAAATGGTTTCTTAACAGACATCATTGGCTGTGGTTCGGAGTCCACGTAAAACTGTAGGTTCCGTCTTCATTAGCCTTAAAGTGCAAAACAGCAGGACGTTAAAAAAATATATATATATATTTAAACACTGACTTGACTGTGATTTGGGGTCTAACTAGACATTTTCGAAAAGAATTACAATGGTAAGTTTGTCCAATATATTACGGCAGTTATCGTGCGTGCCCATACATTTTTTTCAAATATATTTTTACAACACATTATATCAATACACAAATATATGTAACACTGACTTGACTCTCACAATGGTAACGACTGCTATACTTTTTACAAATCACTTCAAGGTCACGTGACTAGGGTTTGCATGCACGTGATGTTATCAGTTACACATCGCTCACACCAGAGCGTGCTGGACTCAAGTTGCTAATAGCGTAATCTCTATCAATCACGTTCTATACAATAAAACACTTGTTGTAAGCAACTGAAGTCCGGCTTTCAAGTATTATAATGAAAAATAAACTAAATTCAGAAAATACTGAAAAAAAAATACTGATTTGAAGGAGTTGTGATGAACAGTTTTAAACTCAAATCCAGATATAAGTATGGTTTATCCGCAAACATTTTTTCAATAAATATTTCAAATTAAAGTCTAACGGAAAAGTATTGGATCGAATGAATTTGAAGATAATATTTCCACACTTCATTGGTTAAACATAAACGCTATTTGATATCTCCTCTCTTCACGGAGTTACTAACAAACACCAAACCTATTTCGCGTCAATATGAGCATCTATTTTGTTCTAAGGTACTGCATACACTCAATTCTACATTCTTTTATGTAGCCCTTTTGATTAACTATCGGTTGGTGTAATTTGTTCAACCCGGCATCCTATACCAAACAAGGCCGTAGCTAGTGGGGGGAGGGGGGTCAAGCACCCCCCAAAATCCCAAAATTTAGTAGTAAACATTAATACTAGGTTTAAAAAATGCAAATTTAATTATAAAATAGAAAACACAACAGAGGATAAAGCAACATATTTTACATCATTGTGCATTTCATGCATACTGATATTTAGATTTACTACAACGTACAATACACATGGATGCAGTAGGTTACAGAATTACTCTCTTGCGAGCTTGATCTGATCTATTAAATAAGAAAACAATGAAGGTCCAATAAAAATACTTTACTCTAACAAAACACGCAATTCATTGTGTATTGAACATACTGCCAATATGGGGTTAGCGTGCTAATGCACTGTGCGTCAGCCGCTTCTCATAGTGTTCAGTGTCAAGCTCACATGTGCGTCCTTAGCAGTGAACGTGTTAAAAGGGTTTAAATTCAAATCCCCGGTTATGAACCCCCCCCCCCCCCCCCCCACCCGAAAGTTTTCCTATTTACTACGGCCTTGATATCAACACAGTAAACTCACTCAACAATATTGTAGGCTACGTATGCTGTTGTTATCTTTAACTTAAATATTATCCTTCATCCGATTGTTTTGACAGTTACACCATCAGCAAACTGTCAAAGTATTGTTTTGTTTATGACAGTAATAATGCGAGGACGCAAGGTCAGGAGTTAGCAGTGCGTGGGCAGGGGCCGTACATCTCCGAAACCCAAGCATTGAGGGAAGGGGCGGAAGTCACGTGACGGACAAAAAGTTAGTTATTAGCGAATTTCCATAGGAAAAATGAGCTATTGCAGTGGCTCTTATGGTAAGACCCAAGGTCGGGAGTAGCAAATGAGCACCGATCATGGTCCCCAGAACACGTTTTGAGGTGTCATTAAAAATCACATATATATATATGTATGTATATATGTGTTCGCACTCTAGCGGTCGCATTTTAAGTCCGATTTGGTTCAAATTTGGTACACACGTTGGTTGTCTACATCGCTCAGACGAGTTTTTTAGCCAAAAAAATTCCAACAATCGGGAGCACGTTTTTTGACCGGAAGTAATTATTTTTTGAGATTTTTCCTACGAGAATGAATTTGTTTTTGAGTTTGTTCTAAAAATATAAATGTAGGATGTTATGCTGCACATTTTGTTTTTTACGCGACCTTATAGCTCGCTTGGTTAGCCCAAAATCGATCAAAACGTAAAATACCATAAGTACCCGGTTCAAAGCCATGTAGTGGATTCTACCGTGGGGTTGGCGTGCGAAGCACGCAATGCATTGTGTATTGAAGATACTCCCAATACTGGGGTTGGCGTGCGAAGCACGCAATGCTTTGTGTGTTGAAGATTCTCTCAATACGGGGGTTGGCGTGCGAAGCACGCAATGTTTTGTTTGTTGAAGATAGCCCAATAGTAGGAACGGCGTGCGAAGTACGCAATGCATTGTGTATTGAAGATACTCCCAATACGGGGATTGGCGTGCTAAGCACGCAATGTTTTTTGTATTGAAGGTACTCCTAATATGCGGAATGGCGTGCGAACCATTTTGCAGCTATTCAGCACCGTCGTGAATAGACCTATTTCCCAAATTGTCGGTTGAAACCCTAAAACATAGGCCTATAAACTTAATTTTTGAAATCTGCTCAACTCACGTCAGCGGTTCAGCTGCGTGGTCGAGTTATCTTTAATTGTTATTCCTATTAGTTGGATACTAAAAGAAAACAGTTGTTTTATTGTTAAACGAGTAAATGTACAACTGTAGAAGTGGATTTATAAAAGACTACGTCACGAACAGTGGTCAGCTCTCATGTTTTGTCCAACTCCATTGCGGTAGAGAAACAAACCCACACCGCGTCACTCTCAACTTGATGTCTTTGATCTTTGCTTTGGTACAACAGACTCGTCGTAACGTTACGACATATACGCTTTGTTTCCAGGTTTACAAACAAATCAAAACACATTTCATATGGAAAAACAGATTGAATGGTTTCACATGTCACACAACCACAAAAAGGTTCCAATTACATAGAAATAAGTCAGGGGACAGAAATGGGGCGGCGTGACGTGGTTCTTGTAAATAATATCAAACAATCGTGAGTAGCTTGAAATACATTCTGAGTGATATACTTATTAGAGAATTTCCATAGGGAAAATGAGATATTGGAGTTATGGTGGTCGATGAGGACCAATCTTTGTCCCCAGATGACGTTTCATTACGATGGGGTATCATTTAAAATTGTATACATACATCTATATAGGGTGTGCACTCTAGCGACCGCATTTTACGTCCGACGTTATTCAATTTTGGTACACGCGTTGGTTTTTACTGAAATAGGCGAAACGGTCGTCACCAATTACAAAGATATTGGACTGCGAGCATTAAAATAAAAGTATTTTATATAATTATATGATATATACCCAGTCCATAAGGCAATCACGAAAAAGAAAACCGTCATAAATTGATTAGATACACGTCAGAAATATATCATTTAAAAAACATTGTATTTAAAAACAGATTTTATCTAACCCTACCTAACTATGCTGTGGGAATTTTTAACTCTGTAAATGTGTACATAAGTATTATTTTGATATCTATACTAATATTATAAAGAGGTAAAGTTTGTTTTTTTGTTTGTTTGTATGTAGGGGGTAATCTCTGGCACTACAGAACCGATTGAAAAAAATAGTTTTACTAATAAAAAGCTATACTATCCCTGAGTAACATAGGCTATAATTAATTTCGATAAAAACGTTTTTTTCAATATTTGTAAATTTAGTCGGAAAAAATTCTTAGGTTAAGCCTAGAATGATAAACCAACACATGTATTTACATTTATTACCATAGCAACCAATTCAATAAAATAACAGATAATGTAGCTGTTTGTTCCAATAGTTACATTAACAGCTGATTTCAAAATTTGAAGCAATTATTTTTGTATTTCTAGCTTTTAGGTTAGGGTTTTAAAGTGTAGACCTGAGTTTTGCTGGTCCTTTGTCCATTATTATAACCGCTGTTATAAAATACAAGAAATAATTTGATTTGAACATTTAACATTATTTACCATCTTAGATTTGAGGTTATTATTAACCTACCACCTTTATTATAAATAAAACATAACATATGTTTTTAGAAGGTTCCATTGGGGGTTGGCGTGCGGAGCACGCAGGGGTCTCCCCTAGTGATTTTATAAAATTGTAGGCCTATTTGTTAAAATTGTGTACATTGTTGTATATCAAAATAAAGATACAAATATAATCTTATAATAATAAAATACATATTATCTAATAAAATATAATCTTAAAACACATTGCTTTTTATTTTCATATTCATATATCAAATCATTTAGAAGTTATTAATATTATAATTAAGAAATGAATAATGGAATATATTTATAATAATATGTTATACGAAGATGTATGAATGTTTCCATAATTAAACTTAACAATGGATATCTCTTCTTAAAATTTTTATAAATTAATACATTAATGATAAAAGGTAGGGCTAGTATTTATATTCATTTTATAACCGCAAAGCAAATCTTATAAAGAATTATAACAGCCTTCAATAATTAATAAAATATATAACTCGTATTTAAAGAAAATCAACTTCACAAGATATTATATTATTAATTTAAGTTTTAAAAATAACACCAAAGTATTATCTACGCTAGGTTTTGTTTAAGTATTACAGATGATGGGTGAAATACATCATACTCATGTACGTACGTACAGACGTAATACAAATTGTTTTAAACTGTATAATACGTTCTATTGATTGAAAAACTTATGGGATGGTTCGCTTGGTTCAGATTATCAAATAAAGGTACTTACATCCTATCTTCTAATCAACATGATAAAGCTTTTCGATCCCTTTAAATCAATTAACGGATACAATCCTCCGTACAGTAATTGCAATTAAGCGTTCCCTCCAAGGCACATTGTGAAACAGAGTTCGTTAACCTTGTGCCCTATAGAACACACAACTACATTACTGGCCGGGACAATGTATTTCACATGTAGCTAAAGTAAAATGAGAAAACTGTTTAATGCACTTCCTTACGTACAATGTAAAATCGAAGAAAAATAAATTAAAATAATTAATGTTACGAATAAGTGGCAAGCGAACATCCAAAGTTTTTAAACTCATTTTTCTCAGTAACTTTTCAATCTTTAAACCTAAATATCGTCCTGGAGTATGAGTATGGCAGAATGGCTAGTGGAGGATAGTTCCTGAGGGATGGGTCCTTGAGGTTCAATCCTGGATGACGGGCCTTGCAAGATATTCACGGAAAATAGTTTTTAGAGCAACAACACTGGAGGATAGGTCCTGGATTGTTACTGGAAGATGGTTCCTCAAGACCAGTTCCTGGAGAATAATTTCTAAAGGATATGTACTAAAGTATAAATCTTGGAGGATGAAATTTATAGGATAGATTTTGGACAATGAGTCCA